>PVJO010014947.1:0-46650 GCA_004026905.1 Hystrix cristata
GAAAAGAAAGACAAAAAAGAAATAAAACCTCTATCAGTCTATGCTGGTTATTTTGACAAAACTTAGCCAGGCTGTTTAGAACTCTGACATATCTTCATGTCTTTATGCAAAGTCTAGAAATCACCAGAAGTAAAGGCTTAGGATTTTCTCAGGACTTTTCTGACAACACATTCTGCCCTGGGTATGCTTGTGCCCTTCTGAATTCCCCAGTATGTCCTGGTACTTTTGACTATCTAAATTTCCCAAAGGAGCACCCAGCCAGTTCTCTTAGTTAGGCTCCTGGTCTCCGTTGTTTACCTTGGCTGTAATTGCCACGTGTAGCTGTGGGTCATCAATTTGCCTGATAATGTTTGCAAGGGATAGCCACTGTTTTTCGGCCCAAGTGAGCTCCACAGTAGGTGAAGGAAAGACGAGAATCTTGCACCAGCACTCTGGGCATTTCCCAGACACGTAGAAGAGATGCATGCTGTTGTTTAAGAATACTCTCTATTTCACTCTTTTGGGAACCAGGGATCGGGATCTCCCACTAAGAGTGTGGGCTTCTGTCCTCAAGACTGCTGCCAGGCTAGGGAGGTGGTGGGCCAAGGAGCAAGTGAAACTTCCACAAAGCTTCCCCTTCCTCTTTAAACGTTGTCTTTTTCTTGATCCAGCATTGGCCTGGTTTCTGTGCCTTTGGCTGTTTTGTGGAGTTCTTTGAGGGTAGATTCTGCTAGTTTTTGCTTGATTTTTCAATGTTTCTTTGACGGGATGAGCCATTGGAGTAATAACTTTGTCATTTCCATTGACATCACTGTAGATCTACTCTTTTTTATTACTTTTTTGTATCTTAAAATTCAAAACCAAGGCAAATATGGGTAGAAATGGTACTTCAGTCCAATGAGAATTTCAGACTGTTTTGGTAATGGTGGACTTGTTAGTAATTGTGAAGAAGAAACTCACATATCATGTTTTTTGTACAGTTCTTATTTTCTAATTCCACTGCTCTGATTTGTAACATGGGACAGGAAGACATTGTCACATGATAGTTGAGAGCGTGATCTCAAATGAAAAGATATAGGACCAAATCTTGATTTTACTGTTTACCTGCTTTAGACCTCGAGCAAGTCATTTAATCCTTAATCTCTCTGATATTCAGTTTTCTTGTCTGTAAAATGAGAATGTACATTCCTACCTCTCTAGGTTTTGGTGGTGATTAAGTGAGTTAATCCATGTGATGGTTGTATGGTGCATATTAAGTTGTGTTTGACATTTCCCATTTCCACTCCGTAGCTCTATACTCTATACTCTAGGTATACTCTGTACTGTTCTCTGACCTTCACAGTTTCCCAAAAGCCTGACAGTATGAATTACACTCATGGATATCCCATTGTTCTCTGGCTTCTATTTGGGTTTGGCCAATGTGGGTACTACCAGGAAATCAGAGGAGGAGATAAACAGTTTAGAATGTTAATTTTTCTGCTTCCCTCCCTACTGGATGAAGTTTAACAATATTTATATTCCTCTATACCCCCAAGATCACAGCTGCTGCCTGGAAACTCCGTATCCTGGGCTCCAGCCCACCCTAGGTCTGAATGCTTTGTCTTTCCTACCTTTTCACTGCCCCAGCGTATATTCTTAGACCAATTCTTTCCAATGACTCTCCTTGAGTTTTTTTATCACTCTGTTTTTTTGCTAGAGTCCTGTCTGTTCATAGATGCTCAATGAATTGTACTTTTGGTGTACTTTTCGAGGCAAAAGAGTTAATGTGGCCATTGTCCAGTGTTATCCACATGAGACTGATGTAGGCTAATATCACCAAGAAGTAAAAGTTAAGGTCTTACATTGGCCAGTGAATAAGAGTAGGAATAGTTAGTAATCACAAGGAGAATCATAGGCTGAGTGAGTACCAAGGAATATGTACATAAGAGAGGTAAGCCATTGTTCAAATTTATGATTAGCCTATGTGTCTAAGTCAATTGGAATACAGGTGGATATAGCAAAGCATAATATAGTAACTAAGGGAGTGAATTTAGACTCTGTTAACTTAGATTGCAGTCTCGGCTCTACCACCTAATAATTGTGTGCTCTTGGATAAGTTATATGGTTTTTCTGAACATGTGTTTCCTCATCTAAAAATAGAGATACATAATAATAGTATCTATATCATATGATTGAATTGAGGACTCAGTGATTTAATGTACATAATGTGCTTAGAAAAGTTCTAGACACTCAATAAGAACTTTATAAATGTTAAATGAAATACCAATTCTCCTTGGCCTGAAAGCTGAAAATATTGTAAGTAGATCCATAGTAAGTCAGGATCATCTGTAATTGTAACCCATATGGTCTAGGATTATTCTGGAGAGGGTAATAGGCTCATGAAGATGGTGAAATCCTATTATGGATAGCAAGTTCTTGTTTCACTGTGTTTGCTTCTAAAGACGTAGCACCATAGCTCTGGAGTTGCTTAGGCAGACAAGGAATGAATTGACCCTGAAGAAAGAGATCTTAGAGACTTTCCAAGTAGCTGTTTAATCCAGAATCGTGGTTTTATGTTTATGTGGCATCAAATACTGCTCATCTAGAAGTCCTGATGTATCTGGTGCATCCTTCAAGACATTTTTGTGGCACACTGTACTCGAACACGAATGCCTCCAAAAAGAGCACAGAGATTATAGCCTTTCTGGCTCAGGGTGAGGATGGCAGAGAAGTCAGTAAAGCAACTCTGGGCTTGGGAAAGGGTCTTTCCTGAAACTTCCAGATAAAGTGTATACCCTAGTTCTTGTTCCTTGGTCCTTTATAAAGCAATATATTCAGGGCAGTCATCAATCTTATTTTATTGGAAAATAACTGAGGCCCACAGTGACACATCTTGGAAGTAGACGAGATTAGAATTTCATTCAGACATGTCAGCTTTAAGTCCATTTTTTTTGTTTGTTTGTTTGTTTTTGGACCACATGACATGGTTTACTTCTCCGATTGAGTTTCCATGACATGGCTTTCAGTATATTCAGAAAAAGTCAAGGGCAGAGAAGAAAGCACTAGCAAAACACATATCACAAGAAAAGCATGGTAAATCAAGAGCCCTTCAAAGACCAGATAAATTGATTCAGAAATCAGAAACACCAGACAAATTCCATCACTGGAAGTAGTTTGATTATAGTTTGCAAAAACTAAAAATAAAACTGATGAGTATGGTGAGTCAAGGAGAATTCCTCCCCCCCATCATGCACAGTGGTCATTGTGACCTCACCATACTTGTACAGAACTAAGCTTAGTTAGTATCAATATACCTTGGCATATTGTTTAATTTTTTTAGAGCAGTATAGAGCCCAGGAACCTGATCCTAAGACGTTGAGCAAGCTTCCATTTCTGAAGTATGGCATGATTAGGGTGGTGGGGCAACCCTCCACAGGATGTTTGTATGTAGTGTTCGGATGTCTATATGTAGGAAGGAAATCCCATTGGATTCTAGGCCTCCTGGGACCTTGCCTTTCATATTAGAACCTAGTTGAATTGGCGGTCTGGAGAAATTATTGAGACAGGGTCTCACTGTGCATTCCAGGCTGACCTCGAACTCGTGGTGATCCTCCTGCCTCAGCCTCCTGAGCGCTGCGATTACAGCTGTGTGCCAGCATGCCCACCCTGGGGAACTTATTGAAAGCCCTGTTGATTACAGCTAAACAAATTCCCATGCGGTCTCTTGGAATTGCCATGACATCCTTAACTTCTTTACCATTATCACCTTTTTACCTGTCGCAACAGTACAAGGTCATGTCACAGGAGTTACATGGTTTTTTTCTGGATCTCAGTAGCATATTCATTTAACAAACATGAATGGAGCCCTTTTGGAGACCAGAATCTGCTGCCTTAAAATATTAAAGACTGTTGAGCTGCAGACGGTTAAGAAGAAGCAGATGCTGGAGAGCTCTCTGTCCTTCCTTTGTTTGCTGAAAAGCAGGACGTGGATTTGCAAAAATGAAAGGTATCCTTCCCCTTCAAGAAGAACAAAGTTTAAAGACAAACTCTGGACTCCAAAGATGACTTTGGGCTCTTAGCAAGTTGGCAGTGGTGCAAGAAGAATCTACATCGACAAGCTTTACTAATTAGACTTTATCTGCCATTTATTTCCCTTCCCCTAAATTGCCACCTGTAGAAACTCAAAATCCTTTTTGTTTGTCTTGCCACTTCTCTTTACTGTTCTTTGTTGAATATGATACACGAAGTGGAATTCAAAGCCAATTTCTGAGGTGTCTCTATGTATATAAGAAACATACATGCTAATAGATTTGTTTTTCTCTTGTTAATTTGTCTCTTGTTACGGGGGTCCATTTCAACCAAGAGTCTGTGGGAGTATTCTTTCCCTGCACCTCGTAATATAAGCCATGTACTTTGTTAGGGGCTGGGGATCTATTGGTGAGCAAAAACACACTCAAAATCTCCTTCGAGGAATCTAGATACTGAATAGAGAATCATTAATCGACCACCAATCATTGCTGCCCATGCTCATTTGAAAGCTTTGGTCCCATCTTTAAGGCAAGCACTCTGACGTGGTTTGTTTTAGGGAATGGAAATAAAACTAGTATTTACTGACAATCTCCTTCGTACCACACACTTTCCCAGGCCACTTAACTACACAATCTTACTCATAATAAACACACTGCGAAGGTATTGTTCATTCCCACTCTCACATACAAGGAAGTGGAGGATCAGGGAGTTCTAGCAACTTGTCCAAATTCAGCCAGCAAGTAAGCTGTAGGAATGGAGTTTCTACCAAGATACTGTTCCAGAGTTTGTAGTCCTATTTAAAAATGCTACTTCTAACATTACAAAGTGATCCCTGGCAAATCAGAATAGCTCAGAGAATGAAATCTTGTATTCTTTTTTTTAATAGAAGTTCATATAACCTATATCATAAGCTCACAATTTCATTCATTAAAATAAATTATGCAGTACTTAAAATTCCATCATTGCCTTCTGCCCCAAATTCTGATCACAAGTTCACCTTTCAATGATAGCTTGTTGTCTTCTACTTTTCAGTATTTGGTTTCAACCTTTCTGAAAAATTGACAACATCTTCAAATTAAAGAGTTTTGAAGAAAAAGGAATGGGAAAAGTGCAATGATATACTATCTTGTCATTTAGTTACGCCATTAGCCATCAGGCACTGCTTCCCTGCTGTAAAAATATTCTTCATGAGCAATATAAGTTTAGCCATTTCTAACTTTGTTTGTTATTCTAAATGTGATTGACATAAACTTTATTAGCCTGTTACATGCTGAATAAATAAACAAGGTTGTAGAAAGATTGTGGCTGTCTTAATTTTGATTTCATTTCTCCATTCATGCTGCCTCTTATGCCCCCTCATCACCCATCAAAAACAGCTTTAAATTCAGCAGCTCAACAGTGTCCACTAGTGGCCGAATAAAAGCATAACAATGTGATTACAAAGGAAAATTTAATAGATTGAAATGTGGGAGGATTTCCTCTAAAGACTATTATCTATATTGTTAAAACAACATTTCCAGAAAGTACTACGATTTTGTAAAAGATTAGAGAATAAGATTTTGAGGGAAATTCCCATTTTTTATTTGTTTAATGAAAAAACCCCTAGTTCCCTGTAAAATTCAGATAACAATATTAAAAGCACTCTAACATTCTTAAAACTTTTGATTTTCATTGTTTGAATATTATCTAAAGTAAAAAATGTCTTTCTTTCTAGAAGCCCACCTCATCACCAATCCTTACCTGAAATCCCAACTCTTATAGAAATAGTTTAAAGATAGTGGAGGCAAATATGTGTTTGATCTCTAGGGCAATTGTGTTTAAACTGTAGTGTGCATAGAATTGCCTGGAGGCTTTGATAGAAGTGAAGAAGTAAATAATGCTCTGCTGCTGCCCCCATGATCCCCCTTCAGGACAGACCTTATTGCCTCAGATGCTGGCAGTACTCTTCACTGCCAGCTCATAGTTGACAGTACTCTCTAGGAATTTCCCTCACTTACAGATCTCATCCATGGCCACACCACAATCACAGCATGGGGACATATGGTTTGATGCACTCCAAAATCTTGAATCCTGACATTGACTAAACCTTAGGATCCTGCAGAAGAGCACATTCCTCCGCGTTAAGAGATATTGCTTTCCCCTTAATCGATGACGATGCAGAGACTTGTCTTCTCATGAAAACATCTGCCTCCTCAGACCACTACTTACTTAGAGATCTGTCCCTACCTCATCCTACAGCTACTAGAACAATAGCTAGTGTGCTCACAGAATAATTAAGCAGAAGCATTTTTGATTTACTAAAAGGAGGAAGGAGGTATGCCACAAAGGAGCTGTGGGACCTAGCTAATGTGAACTGGCTATATGTACCAGTGGAGTATATCTTGGGCTAGATGTTGAGGGATCTAAACTCTAGGTTGAAGTGAAGGGGGAGGAAATAACAGCGAATAAAGATGATTTTAATGGTTTGAAACCACTCTTACAGGATACAGGATTTAACGACTTAGGAAGTACCCAGGGCCATGCAATAAACACATCGCTGAGATGATTCTTAGAAACCTGGAGAAAGTGATAGCCCATAATAAGTTAAAGTACAAATAGCATAACTGCCTTAGGAAATAGTGGAAGAAGGGATTAAAAAACACATAGCTGTGAGCATGGTAGAGTAGACTCATTTATGTAAAGTTAGAAAAATGTGTTCCATAGATGGACCTGAAGGATACTCCATTTACTGAAGCAATAAAAATGAGCTGGTGAGAGGCACGTCTGCATTAGTGAGCAGTCCACTTCTCATTAGGTGAGGATGTCACAGAACTGAGCTCACTGATAGCAAGAAATAATACAGTTGTGAAATAATAAAGGCAAAATGGTGACACTTACCTGTCAGAAGCCAGGTAGATGCAGAGCCCTGACCGTGTGAGAGCTAGCTGTGGAGGTTGTTCATAGAATACAGTTTCCCTAGGGGAATACAGATAGACAGCCATAATTCGATTACCTAACCTGAACAAACAAACCATATGAAGTTGAGGACGTCTGTTGTAATAAAAGGTTACAGTCCTTTGTTTAGTTTGCAGATATGGGCCTGGTTTCTGCCCCAGAACTGATATGAAAGAGAAGCTAGCTCCACAGGAAGAAGGACCCTGGAGTGTCATGGTAATGTATATACTACATTGACTTCTCCAGTCCTTCCCTATATGGACCCCTGGGGGACTGAACACTGGAGAAAGATGAGCACTGAACCATTTTGAAGATGATCAGACATAATGTTCAAGTTAATATTGATATTTGGCTATCTCCAATCATAGTATTGTAAAGGAGAGGTATGTGGGCCAGACAATAAATGGAGTCCTGGCGCAAGTCTGGTTCACACTGCGTGTAGAAGGACCATGGAAGCATACATTGCTCATTTCCCTAGTCATTAATATACAATTCTGTAATAGACATGCTTGGTAGTTGGTGAAGCTCCTGTGAGCAAAGAGCTCTTACTGTCATGGGGAAGGGCAAACAGAAGCCTCTGAAATGTCTCTCTCCATGGCAACACTTGGCTAGGGCAGGAAAGACTCCCATGTTGTTGGGGAGAAATGGCATGGTAGAAGAAGGGGCCATATATAATAACTTAAACAAATCAGTGGTGTATGGTTTATACCATGTCTCCATTTAATCACCCTGTCTGGCCTCTACTAAAATCGAAGGCATACTAGAGGATGTGAGTAGACTGCAAGTCAACCAGTTGTAGCCCAAGTAAGGAGAGCACCTTACCACAGGTCACCAAGGGACCACATGGTTAGATTTATGTGTCAAGAACAGCTTTTGATCAGTTGCATTGGCTCAAAAGTTTGAGCAAGCCAAGAAACAGTTCAACCTTAGTTTGGAGTGGTAGATCTGGACTTGAGTGTGAGCAGAGCCAGCGTGAACAAATAAGTTGAATGAACACGAGGCCACCCCCCTAGTGTCATTGAGTATTGTCACACTAGCTCCTATCTTTCAATCCATGCTGATGACTACAGTGTGTGGGGGTTTCCGCTTATGATTGGCTGATGGGGGAGGAAAAGGTCACAATTCCTTCATGGTTAGGTCATTAAGATATGTAGAACAAATCCAAAAAGACTTCAGGACAGCCCTTTTCAAGGGTGGCCTTAATAGCACTAAGAAGAAATTTTCCCAATGGGCAGAGCTTTGAGAGATGTACCTAGTTATCTACTTTGAGTGGAGAGGAAAGTAGTTCTCCATTAAAATAGATATCGATGTATCAATAGTAGCAAGCCATTTTGTTAGCCAGTCAGAAGCCTGGAAGTAGAGAAGTAGAAGACTGAGCTCTGAAGGTCTCAGGTAAGGCCATGCGGGTGGGCTTTTAGAATAGATGTGAAGCTTGACTGCTATCTTCCTGTAACATGTTGAAAACCAGCAGACAGCATAGCCTCCAGAGGAGGCATTAAACAACAAAGTAGAGGGAATGTTCAGACAGATGATGGTAGTGGACGTCTGCCATGGGCCACCCTGATGCTGGCAGTGAGGCATACAACAGGAATAGCCACAAAGGATATTTATTCGTGAGCCCCAAAGCATGTGGTCCCTCTCGCCAAGGTTGATATTTCTACTTCTGTTGCAAATGTTGAATCTGTCCTGACCAACTCTTAGTCTTTTGTCATCAGCTTTCAGGGAGACCTGCATGCTATTCAATGACAATTTAGCTACACTGAACTTCTACTGCGGGAGGGTAGAATTTTGTTTGGACTAGAATTCACACCCACTCTTGGCATGAGTTTGTCTTTCCTACCCAAAAGGCCTTGGTCTTGTTTGATCTGTGGACCTGCGCTTCCACAGAGCATTGCATTTTATTATCACAGGATGTCCAGCATCATCGTGTATCCTACCCCCCACCTTGGAGCTGCTGTTCTGTTGAAGGAACCAGCTTGGTGATATTACCATGCAGGCTGAGGTACCATCTTTCTGTCTGCACTATATTCTTAATCAAAGACCTTTATAAGACGCCGTGTCCCAAACAAAAGGAACACATAGGTTTCTCAGCCATGATGTAAAGTCACAAGTGCCCCTGATAACCAATACTTCCAGTAATCCTTGTGGGGAATTTGTTTCCTGTCCCTGCAATTATGGATTCTATGAGATTGGATGACCTAGTCTCCCAAGGGGAAGGTCACCGCCTGAGAATAGAACAAGATACTACTTCTTGTTGCTGTTGTGTAACTGAACTTTTAAATTGACAAATTTGTGTATATCTTTCATATACAGTATGATGTTTTGAAACGTGTGCATTGTGGGAGGGATAAATTGAGCTAATTAACATGTGTATTACTTCACATACTTATCATTTTTCTGGAGAGAACACTTAAATCTACTTTCTTGGTAATTTTTAACACAACACATTGCTATTATATTCATGAAACTTTACAATAGATTTTTTTTTACATTTTAATGGCACATTTTAGATGTACATAGTGATAACATTCATCATAGGGGATTTGTACCTGTACATGGTAAATCTTGTTGCTTCTTTCTTTCCCTCCCTTCACCCCTCCTCCCTCCTTATTTACAAAAGCTTCATTTCCATTTTTTCCTTCCATTTCTTATTTCTCTTGTTGCTCTGTTCCTTTCCCCCTCCTCCTCCATTTTTCCCTTTCCCATTTGAACACTTTCTTCCCTTTCCCAATATAATACATTTTAGTCTTTATTTACACTTCCAGTTTCTCACACCAGAGAAACAATGTGGTATTTAAACATATGTGCCCACGGAGTACTACACTGCCATAAAAAAGGATAAACTAGAATCATTTGTATGTAAATGGATGTTCCTTGAGAACATACTCTTAAGTGAAATAAATCAGACACTCATGAGCACACATCAAATTGTTTCTCTGATATGAGAAACCATAAGTTTAAATAAGGACAAAGAGGTGTAATAGATATTATATAAAGGGAAGATAATATACAAAGGAGAGGAGAACTAGAAAGAGAGAAGGGGGAAGAGTAGGAAGGAAAAAAAGGAAAGAAAAGGGAAAGGAAAATCATGGAAAAATATGAATAAATCTGCTGTAAATAGTGAAGGGGGAGCAGAAGGGAGGGGTGGGGAAGAGGGGGGAGAACCAAGATACATCATGCACAGGTACAAAAAAAATGTGATGAATGTGATCATTATATGTACTATGTACCAATACATGTTCTTGGTTAAAAATAAATAAAAAAAATTATAATAAGCAACAGCCTTGCGGTGGGGTTTAGAAAGAAGAGGAAGAAGTCCTGTATGTCTTTCTTGTGTGTGTCGTCACTTGCTTTTTCTTAGCATAGCTTCTCATTTCTCTCTCTCCTTAATCTCTTTTAAAATAAATGTTCCTTCTAGGTTTATTTGCAGTCCCTAAAAGAAGTTTCACTTTATTTTAGTAAGACGATTTTACTGAATGTCTTAGAAACCATTGCCCCTAAAGTCAAATAAACAACTAAAATATTAAAAACAATAAACACGTGTGTCTGATTTATTTCACTTAAGAGTATGGTCTCGGGATGCATCCATTTATCTCGAAATATCTCAAGCTTATCATTCTTTATGGCAGAGTAGTACTCCATTGTATAAAAAAACCACATCTTCTTTAGCCATTCCTCGGTTGTTGGGCATTTGGGCTGTTTCCAAGATTTAGCTATTACAAACTGTGCCGCTATAAACATGGGCATGCAAGTATCTCTGTGGTTTGATGCTTTTAATTCTGTGGGGAAGATACCAAGAAGGGGACTCGCTGGGTCAAGTGGAACAACTAGTCCTAGTTCCCTGAGGAATCTCCACACTGATTTCCACAGTGGTTGCACCAGTCTACATTCCCACCAACAGTGGAGAAGGGTTCCTTTTTCTCCACAGCTCCTCCAGCATTTGTTATTGGCTGCTTTGTTGATAATAGCCATTCTTTGTGGAGTGAGGTGGACTCTCAGGGTTGTTTTAATTTGCATCTCTCGAATGACCAGTGATGTTGAACATTTTTTCATATGTCTATCTGCTATTTCTACTTCTTCATCTGAGAAGTGTCTATTCATTTCAGTTGCCCACTTTTGGATTGGGTCTTTAAATGTGGGGGGTCTGACTTTTTTGAGTTCTTTACATTACAAAAGATTTCTTGAATGTACTCTGCCTATTTAACTAAAAGTCTGTGTCCTTTGACCAATGTCTTCCTAATTGCACCTGCATCTACCTTGGGAACCACCATTCTATTCTCTGCTTCTATGTGTTCAACATGTTTAGAATCCATATATAAATGAGATCATGTGGTATTTGCCTTTCTGTACCTGGCTTATTTTTAATATCCTCCAAGTCACAAACAACAGATTTCCTTTTCTTTAAAGGCTGAGTAGTATTCCACTGTGTATATACAACATTTTCTTTACTAACTCATCTGTTGATTGACAGGCTCACTCTATATCTTAGATGTTGTGAATAATGCTGCAGTGAACATGGGCATACAGATGCCTATATTATACAGATCAAGAATATTGATTTTACTGCCTTTGGATATATACTCATGGAATTGCTGGATCATATAGTGATTGTATTTTGAGGAACTGCCATACTGTTTTCTGTAATGGGTGTACTAATTTACACTTCCAACAACATTGTACAGGGGTTTTCTACACATTCTTGCTAACTCTTGTTATCTCTCTTTTTTTACTGGAGCGAGGGATATCTCAATATGGTTTTAATTTGCATTTCCCTGAGGATCAATAATGTTGAACATTTTTTGTATACAGATTGACCATCTGTGTGTTCTCTTCTGTCTATTGATTGTTTCCTTCGCAATGAAGAAAGTGTTTAGTTTGATATAATCCCATTTGTCTGTACTTGTTTTTGTTGTCTGTTTTTTGGGGATCATATTCAAAAACTCATTTCCCAGACCAGTGTCATGGATATTTGCCCTAAGCTTTCTGCTAGTAGTTTCAACATTTTGGATCTTGTATTTAAGTCTGACCCATTTTTGATTGAAATTTGTACATGATGAAGATAGTGATCTAGTTTCACTCTTTTCCATGTGGATTTCCAGTTATCCCAGCGCCCTTTATTGAAAAGATTGTCCTTTCTCTGTCATGTGTTTCTTGGGAGCATTGTCAGAAATTCAGTTCACCATAAACATGTGTTTTTATATATGGGTTATTTTTTATTTTAATGTAATACAAGTAGATATTAATAAAGTATAAAAATTCTTCTATGAAAGAATAAAAAACATTCATAACAAAATAATTAGAGAATAACAATATTTAATACATTGTGTACTATAATCTTAAAAGAATGGCCAAAATGTTACTCAGAGTACAAGTCATAGACAAAAAGACTCTCTTACAAAAAATAAACAAACAGATGATAGCACAAAAGTTTCTTTTCAGTGAACTAAGAGAAACAATTTGTATAAACGAAGCATCCTAACATATGTGTTGAAATATTTTTGAGACAATGGAATAGATAATTTGGAGAATTATTTCAACTTCTACTATATAAATGTCCAATGAATAAATAAATGAAAAAATGTCCAGTATTCTTGGCCATAAGACAAATGTGAATTTAAACTATACTGAGGTACCATTTTACCCCAGAAGGAATAGCTATCATCAAAAAATCTGATAATAACAAATGTTGACAAGGATATGGAGAAAAAGAAAATCTTTTATGTTGTTGGTGGGAATATAAACTAGTACTAGCACTCAGTGGTGGTATAGCTGGTGAGAGCAAGGGAGTTTACGGTTAGGACTTTGGGGTCTTACGATGTTCAGAGATGTCCAGGCAACACATGAAATGTTAGACCTGACAACACAAAGACTTACAGTGTTCACAAAGTCCAAATAATTATTGTCTCCTCCGCTATACAAAATACCTGTAAAAACTTCCCTATAGCTTCTGTAAGGACTAGGTTCTTCTCTTCCCACCTACAGATGGGAATATTTCTGACTATATTTTCAATGAATGAGTTTTTAATTTTTAATCAGGTAAATCTCATGTTGAGTAGTCTTACCACAATCAACAAATCAATTCCAAAAATAAATAAATGCAACAAAATAACTTTCTTGAAAATCACAGCTAAATTTTGTGTAATATCATTTTTTCTCAGTTAAGTCCCCCCCTGTGAGATTGATTAATATTGATTATTATCACACCTGGCATACCTCCTTTATTCTGATGATCACTGTTACATAAACACGGGCCTTCAGAGTATTTCCACTTTTCATGGCTTGCTTGCACCAGTTTTACACTCTGCTTCTTGAAAGATTTCTGAGCCCCCAGATATTCTCAGCCTGGTTTGATTTTGCTTCAAACATGACTTTCAATCAATTTCTCTAATTCCTGATTTTCTGTTTCAACTACGGTTGCTTCTTAGTTTTTTCTTGTTGTTTTCACTGCTTGTGGACCTACCAACTTGGCTTGGGCTATCAGTGATTCTAAATTCCTTGTAGAGTCATAGACCGTATAGAATGCTAGGCCAGGGGAGACTTTGCAACATGTTCTGTCTCCCTCATTTTTTTTAAACAGGGACATTGTAGTTTTTAAATGGGCATATTAACTTATCCCAAGTCTTCCATCTATTCCAGAGAAGAAAATGAACATGTGGAGAAATTGTTTCTAGGGCAGTATAAAAGGGTGGCTAAGGGTGCACATTTACAAGCTGTGTAATCAATCTGTTTCTTCATTTGTATATTAATGATGGTGATGATGACACTATTTCGCATAAACCTTGAAAACCAAAGTATATTATCTATATAAAATGTTCAAGATAAGCAATCAACAAATATCAGTGTGCCGTCTTTGGAGGTTCTGGTTTAAACAGTCTGGAATGTGACCTGAACATACAGATTTTTAAAAGTTTCCATGGCCGATACTAACAAGCTTACTGTGTTTCACTGCTGCTTCACTGATAAGGAAGGCTAAAGAGGAATACGCCCCTCATGAAAGAGAAGTAAAGAGAGATATGATATGAGTTGTACTATATCCTCTCCAAAATGCTGAAATTCTCACCTGCAGTACCTCAGAACCTGACCTTATTTGGAAACAGCATTGTTATAGAGGTAATCAAGTTAAAATTAGGTCAGAAGAGTGATCTCTAATCCAAAGTGATGGTTGTCCTTATAAAAAGGGGAAGTTCGGATAAAGAGACAGACACACAGAGAAAAGACAGTGTGAAGAGACATAAAAAGAAGATGGCTATCTATAAGCCAAAGGCAAAGACCTGGAACGGATCTTTATCTCACAGCCCTTAGTAGGAACCAGCCCTGTCAACACCTTAGTTTGGGCTTTTAGACTTCCAAACTGTGGAACGGTAAGTTCTGTTGTTTAGGCAATTCAGTTTGTGGGACTTTGCTGAGTAGCCCTAGCAAGTTAAAAAGGGTGGGATCTTTTCATAGCTGAATTTTGGCTCACATTTTTTCACTGTTATACAAAAATTTCTCCTTGCAGGCATATGCATATGGATTCACAGCCTCTTACTCTTCTTTGTGTTAGCAGAAACTAACTTCCCCATCTATTCAGAATAGTCTTTCAAGTTTTCTAACCTTTTTTATTGTCCTATGTGTTATTATTATCATCTGAGACTTCATTGCCCAGGCAGACAATCCATCAGGCAGTTTCTGGTTTTCCAGTCAGTGATCTTTAGTTTTGTTTTAATTCAGGTACTTATATAATTTCTGCGTTATCTTTGTTATCACCAAAAACTTCTCTATCTCAGAAATCCTAATCTTAAATCGCTCACTCTTTTACTGTAACCTCAGAGAAAAAAGTGTGGGGATGAGTTGGGATTTTCAGAGCTGCCAAGACACAAGTGTCTATGTATCCAGACCATTCACACTCCAGCAGCCAGCTGGTTAGCATGGTGATCTTGCTGCTGTGAAATATAGGTGGACTGCACTCACCTATGGGCTGAGATATTTTGAAATAACCCTGATTGTTTGCACCCTTTGATTCTGAGATTGAGAGCATCTGATTGGTCTCGCAAAAGTCATATGCCCATGACTTGGCTTCCTGGCAGTAATAGTATATATTGTCCCTTTTTAGATTCCTTTATGAGGCCCGAAGCCTCATAAAAAAATGTGAGCCAAAATTCAACCATGAAAAGACTCCACCAAAGGTAACAAGGAGATACTCCCAAAACATAAAAATGGGAGTGGGTACTGAGTAGTCAAATGTCCCCTTGTTTGTAACATACAGATGGTTCTCAACAGGTGATAGGGTTACATTTTGATAAAACCATCATGAGTTGAAAATGCATTCAAGAGACCTAACCTACCAAACATCATAGCTTAACCTAACCTTCTGGAATGTGCTCAGAAAACTTAATTTAGCTAGCAGTTGGGCAATGCCATCTAACATATAGCCCTTATTATAAAAAAAAGTGTTGAATATCTTATACAATTTGTTAAATATGGTGGCACCTCAGTTCGCAAACTTAATTTGTTTTACAATTTTGGGGACGATGGCTTTGTTTGTGTTTGTGTGGGTGGTCACATGGGTGACTGTTGTCACATGATGCAGAGTTTGTGAATGGAAGCAAAATTTTGCCATATACTTCTGTTGGCCAACCGAGTTGCAAACAGAAGCTTTCGTGAGTCAACTTATTCCTGTATCTGTATCCAAAAAAGCCGGCAACATCATACACTATAGAATGTTGGTTGCTTACTCTCATAATGGCAGGGTTGCCTGGAGACAGCCCAGTATGATAAGAAAGGATGACACTGTGTATCATTAGCCTGGGAAAAGATCAAAATTCGAAATTCCCAGTATAGTTTCTACTGAACTCCTATCACTTTTGCACCACTGTAAAGTGGAAAAATCATTATGTCAAGCCAACACAAATCGGGGACTGGATCTAATGGAGTAGAGTTTGGTGGGTTACCAGCCACATAAGACCAAGGATCATAAGAATATGGATACTGCAACCATTTATTCAGAGGGGACTCTCAAGCTGCACTGCAAAAGGATGGACTGCTGATTGGCACCTCTCCAAGGCACAGGTGTCCATCTGTTCTGTCCACCTGTGGGTGAAGGCTTGAGCTGAACTGGGCCACCAAAGCAGGGCATTTCCCCCAAATCCATTAGTAGGTTTAACCTTTTTCACTGTGACTGGCATGCAACATATGCATTGGCACAGTTCGGGAAGTAGACGCAGCCTGGATCAGGGTTAAAGCACCTTGCTTCCTCCTGATGCTGGCTGGCTGTGTCATTTCCCGGAGTCCACTGTACTAAGACCTTATGCCCCAGGTGACCTGTCCTACATGACGTGAAACAATACCCACCATGCCAAACATGCAGCATGATTTTTCCCACTTGTGACTATATTTTCCCAGAAAGTTTCATCAAATAACTCCCAAGTTGACCAAAACTCCTGTCAGTATTCCTAGAAGGAATTATGAGATTGTACAATTTAGAAGGAAGGTTGAAACCATGGGCTTTGGAGTCAGACAGATTAGGATTTGAGCCTTGTTCTACCCTGTATTAGCTGTATTTTTTGAGCATATTATCTAATCTTTCTGATCTTCACTTTCTATGTATGTAAAATGAAGATGATTATATCTACTTTGCAGAATTTTTTGAGGTTTAAATAAAACCGATAACATGTAAAGTGCTTAGTACAAGGTGAGTAATTGGTAGCCATTAATATTAATTACAATATATCTTTTGACTCCACCCCAAATTATAATCCTATGTGTCCATAAAGGGTTGAGGTTGCTTACACTAATAGAGGCAGTTTAGCAAGAGTCAGAGCTGAGAATGCTTCAGCCTTCAACAGCACAGAGCGACCAGCTTTTCTCCTCATCCAGCTGGGGTAAGAAGGGCAACACCTGTTCCAGAGGTCTGTTTTCCTCTGTCAATGCCATATTCACCAGGCCAGGGATTAGAGGCAGCTGCCAGCTTATCCTGTTGCTATGGTAACAAGAGTTCTTGTGGAATTGGTTGTTTCAAGGAAAACGTCCAAATCGCTTTCCCACAGAGGATGAAGCCAGTGGCCAGCCCATGGTTCAGGGCCAGGGGTGAAGGCCTGTGAACCCAGTTCAGGTCTGCAGCAGGGAGAGCCAGCAGTGTAACATACACTGAGTCAACACCGGAAGGGGATCTGTTGGCCAGGTATATCACAGAGTAGAAGTGAAGTCTTCTGTTCCAAGCAGCAAGTGCCAGATTGTAAGCAGAGGAGAGAGCCATCAGAAGGACTATCTACAAGCTGGAGATTGTTGACCATCAGTCAACAGTGAGAGGGGCTGGCTTAATGTGGGAGAGGGTCCCAAAAGAGGGGGATTTGCAACCCCCTTGTATTATAAATCCACGTGTTTGAGGCTGTTTCCCTGTGACTTTGTGATCCTCGAGGGCAACGATTTGATTTTCTTTCTGGTTATCTCCTCAATGCCTGACACATGTTAGAACGTAATGATAAAAATATTAATTTTGGAGTATAAACTTGTACAAGTCTTCTACCCTCTCTGTTTCAGTTGTCTCATGTGTAAAACAAGAAAACCTATCAGTTATCTCACAGGTTTATTTTGAGTTTACTCTATACAAGGCACTTAGACCAGTGCTTGGTGCATATTAAGAACCATAGTAGTGTTTTCTATCATAATTTTCAAGTTCACAATCTTTAGTATGGCACGTGGTAACCTTCAGGTTAGAGTTCTCTTTCCTACCTCTCCATCGCATTCTCCCCCTAATGCATACTGTCCCTCTGCATACTGTGACGTTTGCAGACTCCAGAGCTCTCCTAACTACAGTGTGCTCTGTCTTTGCTCATGCCTCTGCCTCTACCTGGAGAGCCTGTCTTATGAATTTCTACTCAGTTTCCCAAACTAAGCTCAAGGGCCATTTCCTCTGAAATGTGCGGTCTCCTTTGTGTTGCTGTTCTCTGTATGGATAGCGGTCAGTATCCAGAGGACATCCTTTGGCCTAGTTTCGTGTACATATCTGTCTACCCACTAAAATACGAGCTACTCAAGGACCAGGTCATAATTCATCTCTGTGCTATAGCCGTAGTATGGTGCTTGACACGTATTAGGTTCTTGAAACATGCTTACTACATGAGTGCGTGTCAGAACAAGCAGACAAAGGAGAAGATGAATACATGTTGTGGATACTGAGAAAGCTAAGTAAAAATTAGTGAAGACAGTAAAACATTTTTTGACTGAAAATATCAGTGGACTTGGACTTGGTATTTCATGTTTTTTTTTTTCCTGGTAGTGGGACTCGTACCCGTAGGCACTCTAAAATTGAGCTACATCCCCAGTTTTCCCTTGTACCTTTTGAAAAATCCTATTTTGAGACAGGATCTTGCTAAGTTGCCCAGTACAGCGTTAAATGTGCGGCCCTTCTGCCTCAGCCTCCCAAGTAGCCGGTATTATAAGCATGAGCCACTGTGCTCAGCTTCCCTGGGAAGCTTTTCCTCCCTCTGCAGAAAGGGCTGGTCTCTAAAGGCATCAGGAGAGAGAGAGCTCCACAGCCTCCTTCTTGATGCTGCCCAGAGTGTCTTACAGATCTGCAGGCTTCTAGAATACGCTGTGCTCAGACAGGTCTGAAAGCATCTTCTGTCACCATCAGAGTGCTTCACGTAGCAGCCAGCAGCTGTCAAGGAGCTGGCTCCCACCGATCGACCTACACATCACTGAATCTTGGGTTGTGTTAAGTATCTGAGGATCATGGGGCTGTGCTCAGTGGTGATATTTTTCTTGGATGAGGTTTTTCCTGACATCAAGGTAAAATTTTACTTACACCAAGAAATTATCTGGTTTGAGTCTGCAGGTTCTGTAATGGATAGACCCAAAATAATAGGTATATTTATACTGTAAATTTTTGTCCCATGCCATTTGAAGATTGTAGCAACTGAGGCACAAGTGACACACAGAGTATAGTTAAACATCATTGAATGAGGAGATTTGTTATAGAATTAAGATCAGGGTTAAGAAAATGTCATAGGATGCTGAAGCTCTAGGAATCTGCATTTCTGGCAAATCCTATCCCCAAGTCTGAAAGGAGAAGTGGAGGAAATAGAATTCAGAACCTGGAGAATTCTTGGAGCTATGGAAGAGACAACTAAGCAAAATTTGTAGTCAGTAATGAATGTAATGACTACCAGAACCATGAAGGGGAAGGATAAGTGTCTGGCTTCTTTCACTTTCCACCTTTGTGTCTAATTCTCGTACTTCCCATTTGGGAAACCGAAACTAAGCCAGAGGACAAGAGATCCCAAGCTTTGCAACGGTCATCAGTGTCAAGTACACAGAGCTGGGTACCTTGTGGATGAAGAGTCAGGAAGAGGGCCCTGGAGTGGCCTTTTTTTTTTTTTTTTTGTGGTGCCAGGGATCGAACTCAGGCCCTTGCGCTTGCAAGGCAAGCACTCTAATCACTGAGCTAAATCCCCAGCCCTGGAGTGGGCTTTTCAGATTTAAAAATAAAAATATAGCTGGGACTGGTGACACATGCCCAGAATTCCAGCATTCTGGCATGCTGAGGCAAGAGGATTGCAAGTGTGAGCCCAGGCTGGGAAACTTACAATATAGGGGGATTCTGTCTCAAAATAAAAAGTAAAAGAAGAGCTGGGAATCTACTTCAGTGTGAAGGCCCTGGGTTCAATCCTCATTATCACCATAAAGACAGAAAAAGAAAAGAAAGAGAAAGAGAAAGAAAGGGCTTAAATTTGAATTTCAGATAAACAATGAAGATGATTTAGATTAAGTATATTCCAGCAATATTTGGTACATCTTCATACTAAAAATTATTCATTGTTTATCTGACATTCAAATTGCACTCAGCACCCTGTATTTGATCTGGCAACCAACAAGTGAATAACCAGCACAGAAGTGTCTTTAGTATTTGGGATTGTGACTAGGCTATGATTTTATTACTTTAAGCACCTCTGTGTATATCTCACCAACAGTAGGGTACATTTTTCTGTACCAAAAGAGATGACCTCTGACCTCCATCTCCATCATCATCCCTGTCCCAGAAATGCTCACCACTGAAGTATATAGAAGGAACCTGCTAAGTTTCAATCTGCCTGGGAAGGCTCCCTCAAGCACGGTATTTCAGCCCAATACCGAATAGGTGGCAGTCTTGATCAATTTATCAAAGGAAGTCAAATCTTCTCTTTGAAAATAAACCAGTAACGGTGAAGGAAAAGAGCACGTAGATAAGTGAATATAAAAGACATTTTGATTAATTTGGGGATGACTCAGGTTTGACACATACTACAAACGTGAGATTTCATTTGTGTTTTAGTAAGTTGTTTTTCCTTTTGATCAGCGGTTCTTAAAATGAGAACAACTATATTCTTGAACTTCTAAGCACTTGTGCTTAGAACTGAAGGGCAGTGTTGAGGCATGCATAGAAGAAAAACGATGTTCTTGGCCTAGTAGAATTACTTCACCCCTCCTTCACAACAGACTAAGATGACAGAAGAGATGGAGCCTGGCCAACCATAAGTAAATCACTCAATAAGCATACGTACCTGTCAGAGGTGGGCATTGAACTTTGTGGCTTGGATGCATAAGAGAACCAGTCTCCATTCCTTTTCTCAAGAAGCTTATAATGTTATGTGAGAAAGTTATATGTTATAAAGCCAGCCAGCTGCTTCACATATATTATTCATTTAATCTTCATAGGAACCCTGTTGGTCAATGCTATGATTGTCCCATTTTTCAGATGAGAAAGTTGAGGCTAAGAGAGATTAAGTGACTTGTCCAAGCTTACACATAACAACGCCAGGATCTGAACATGTACATAAACATTGAAAAGATGTACTACCCCAAGTGTTTTCTTAGTAAAACAGTATATTTCAGAACAAATGAGTGAGTGATCCCTTTCATTGGTGATGATCAGGAAAAGTAGGTATTTCAGTTGGGTCTTCCTGGGAAAAGAATAGATTTAGAACAGCTATGGAGGCAAGAAGTTCTCAAGAATGGAGATTACCAAGTGGGCTAGTTTGACTGCATCATGGCAATCTTGCATGTTGGGAGAATGAGTGTATAAGTCAGCTTTCCTGTCACTGGTACAAAATACTTGATACCCACAGCTTAAAAGAGAGGTTTGCTTTGGCATCAGAGGGTTAGGTCTGTGATCAGCTGGCTCCTAGGCAGAGATACCATGGTGGAAGGGCACGTTGGGGCAATGCTGCTTAGTTCATGGAGGCTGTGAAGCAAAGGAGGGGTGCACTTCCACAGAGGAAGGGGCTGGGAACCAGATATAGATCCCAAGGTCCTGCCTCCATGACCCACCCCCACACACCCAGAAGTGTGCTTTACTAGTCTCCTGGGTGGCTCCCAAGCCAATCAAGTGGACAGTCCAGCTTAACTATCACAAGAAAGCGGGCAGTGTAGATTTTGCCCTGAGTTGGATGGGCCTTGGATGCCACATAAAGGATTTTTTTCATCAAGTACCTTTTTAATAAAATCACTGTAACCCTGAGCACGGTAACGGCAGGATCCTACAGTTGCTTTGGGAATCACCTAAGATGATTTAGAATGAGAAGACAACATAGGCATGAAAACCTGTTTAGAGACCATTGCAATGTATAAGGCAAGAAGAGTGGAAGTAGGATTATAGGGCAAACAATGTGCTTGTGCATGGAAAAACGATGGATGAAGTTAGTCTGCAAAACATATGCACTGAAATGAGTGCAAAAGAGAGCTATTCTGATTGACAGCCTTTGTGAAACAGGCAGCAGCTGGGTGGGTAGAGATTGTCCTATATCAGAATGCTGTCATCAGTGATCTGTAAGATCCAAGTCCAAAATGCTGTTTTAAATTTAATCCTGTTCTCTCAAACGGCATCTTCTAATGTGGATTTAGCCCCATATACTGATCCAAAAACAAGGAATTCTTACCATATGATCCAGAAATTCCAATTCTGGGTATATATTCAAAGGAAATGAGATCAATATGTGCAAGAGATATCTGCACTCCATGTTTATTGTAGCACTATTCACAACAGCTAAGATACAGAATCTACTGAAGTATTTGCCAATGGAAAACTAGATAAAGAAAAATATATATATAGACATATACATACAATGGAATACTAATCAGTCTTAAAAGCAGGAGAATTCTGTCATTTACAACAATACGGATTAACTGGGAAGACATTATGGTAAGTGAAATAAGCCAGGCAAGGAAAGACAAATACTTTATGATCTTATTTGTGGAAGGGAAGAGTGAAACAGTAGTTACTCGAAGCGGGGCTTTGGGGGAATAGGGACATACTGATCAAAGTTTCAGTGAGATAAGAGGAATAAACTTTGGAGATTTACTGTCCAGCTTGGTGGCTATAGATAAAAATAATGATGTATCATATATTTGAAAAATTTTTAAGATAGAAGATATTAAATGCCTCACCACAAAAATGTTCAATAATATAAATGAGGTGATTGATATGTTGACTTGATTTAATCATTTCATAAGCGATACAAGTATCAGAGCATCACGTTTTACACCATGAATCACCTTTTTACTTGTCAGTTCAAAAAACTAACCAAACAAAAACAAAGGATTCCAAGGCCAAATAAGTGTGGAAAACACTGAGAATTCGGCCCTCCCTTCTTGGAGGGGCACCATATCCGTCAGCCCAGGGAAGCCTCTGTGAATTCCTACAGTGAAAATACCAGTTTAACTTTTGGAAGCTGGTCACTTCTCAAACTTATTGAACGCCCAAACTCTTTTCTGAATGTGGAAACCTAGTAAGAGCTGGCAGAAACTCTGTTTTATGAGGTTCTTATTGGTGTTGTTTTCCTCATTTGCAATGCGTTCCCTCCAGTGGACTCTAGAGAGCAGTCCCTTCTTTCAAACAGTCCAGAGAAGCTGGAATCCCTGGGTTTGGTGGACACCTGCTGGCAGTGATGTCTGCAGCAAGTACTGATTGGATGATGACAGCCAGTGTCAAATAAAATGAGATAAAAATAAACACAGATGATGGTGATGTCACAAAGTTGGTATCAGTCACCAGCCAGGGAGTCCAGCTCCTAGTAGTTGTCAATTATTTTCTCCTCAAAGTTGTTCTTATCAGTTGTTTATTCAGCTGAATAAACTTTAATAGTTTTCTCTTTTTTTCTCCTGACCTTAGCAGCCTTAGTGATGGTGGAAAACCTGTGTCTTCATGATTCTGAAGTGTCTTTCGTAATCACACCTGAAATACCTAGTTAATTCCATCATCTCCTTCCTCAAAATCTTCCTCATCTCCCCATCACCCAAGGAAACAAACATTTAAATTATTTTAATGGCCATCATAGCTTTCCATTCTCTGGCCACAGCACACATGTGTGTACACAAGAAAACACACACACACACACACACACACACACACACACACACCCCACACTTATCACTTGCAAATAAGGAGGCCTGCTCTTTATTGCTTCCTTGTGATTTCTCTGCTCTCTGTGACTTAAATGTCCCTTCCCTTGACTGTCAAAATTTCAGCCCCAAAGGTATATTTCTCAAGTGCTTTCTTCTCACAGTAGCTCTCTGTATGCCTCTGATTGGAATTATTTCCAATTGTATGCCATAGCTTCTTAACATTTTTAAATTGACACATTGAAATGGTACATATTTATGGAGTATTAGGTGATGTTTCAATACATATATATGTTATGTGGTATTCAAATCAGGGTAAAACATCTATCTTCTCAAATACTTATCATTTCTCTATGGTGAAAATATTCAGAATCGTTTCCTCTAGTTATTTGAAATGCTCAGTAATTATTGCTAACTGTAGTTACACAACTGTGCAATAACACACGAGAATTTCCTGCTCCCCTCTGACTGCAACTTGATACCCACTGACTCGCTTCTCCCCATCCCTCCCCACTTCCTGCGCTCTCCAGGCTTTAGTAACCACTACTGTATTCTCAACCTTTATGGGATTAATTTTTGTGGGGGATGCTGGGGATCTAACTCAGGGCCTTGAGCTTGCTAGGCAAGCACTCTACCCCTCAAGCTAAATCTCCAACCCCTATGGGATTAAATTTTTAAATTCTACATATGACACTCTTTACTTTTTACATAGTCTTTATTACAGTTTACTCTGGGTGCAAACTAGTTTAGATGAATCAGTCCTCTCAACTGGCTATCAGTACCTCTAAGGTAGAGAATGTTTTGCTAACCTTGGTAACCCCTCTATTCAATCATTCCATCAACAAATATTTGAACGCATACTCTGAGCCAGCCACCAAAGCTTACACACAGTAGGAGCTCTGTTGATGTTTATAGATTCAAAACACAGCCCCTAGAAGTGGAAGTTGGTTCTCCAATGCAAATCCTTAAGGGGTGGTTCCTGTCACCACCATTAACATGACTGATGAGACAACAGGCTAAGTGTTGTTGTGCCCACCCTAGGTGTGACTTTCTGTGAGAAGCCCTGGATTGCCAGGGAGCCACTCAAGGCAATCCAACAATTCTTCTGAGAATGCTATTCAACTCTGAGCAAACTGAAGAGGCAGAGGAACGTGAATAATTATTTTTTAAAAGTTTCTGGCCTAACCCAACCCGGAAAATCCCCCAACAGGAAAGCTCTTGCCTTGTTTCTGCAGTCATATTGGTATTTTTACACTGCTGCCATCTCAGGGGAAGGGTGAGGTAGATCAGGCCTCGAGGATTCAGTTCTTAGTTTTTCTCTCCATCTATGGAATCTGAAAGCCCAAATCAATAATATTAACTACTCCGGCGGATCAGACACTGTACACTAAATATCTCTATGAAGTCTCAGAATACACTAAGATATTACTATTACAACCATCATCATCATTTTACATATCAGGAGATTGCAGCCTAGGAAGCGAAAGTTTTCTGCTACTTGCATCAAGGAAAAGAGGACATATTAGTGAGCCAGTCACTGTGTCCGATGGTGGGAATTTTTTCACTCTCAGCTGGTCATTATTAAAATCAGCTGTCATATGTGAGCCCACACTATATTCCAGGCTTTCTCACAAGCGTTCTTGTATTGAATCTTGCTAGTAATCCTTTGAGGTTTTCTCCTTTTTAAAGATGAGGAAAGTTAGGTCCAGAAAAGGTCAATAACTTATCTAAGTTCGTACAAAGAGGTAAAGGATGACCAAGTTACAAATTCAAGTCTGTCTGACTCTGGACTTGCCATTTGTCCACTATACTACACGACCTTTTCTTTTAACAGAGGAAGTAGCCCAAGAGCTGCTGTCTGAAGGACCCAGCATAGGTATAAAGTGAGCAGAACATTCGAAATAAGGATTAACCTTGACCCAGGATGTGTGCTCTCCCAGCTCTATATGACAGAATTTCAGAATTCAGATGTTAGGATAAAAACTGGACAACTAGGCCCAGCATCAGACAGGTGCTTCTTTCCCTAGTGCTGCTACCGCTCCCCTTTGTTACCTCTGTTACTCCAAAGGAAGCACAGTACATAGCTTTGGCTTGGCCTAGTGGGGGGATTAAGAAGGAATGATAGGTTTTATTTCACTGTAACTACATTTAGCATGCTCACCCAAGTGCTAGTTAGCAACTTCAAACGACCCCTTGGCAATGACACACAATGTGGTTAATACGGGATCTGACAGCTACTAAACATACCTGACTAAAGCAAAAGGTTCTGGCTCAGAAGGGAGTCCACCAAGCCAGATGAGTGAGCAGTTCCCAAGTAGAGAGCAAAATTGGGAGATAGGAAGGGAGTTGCAGGCTGGGGGGCGAGAGTGTTTACTTGGAATTTGCTTGTTCACACTCAGCCCAGCAACCCCTGTGGTCTTGAGCTAGCTTTGAAAATACAACTGTGCTAAAGAGGTCAGGATTCAATGGGAACTTTCACACTGGAACATTTGCCCAGCTCTTTACAGACGTGCTGAAATCGGTGGGTGGGGCTGCTGCTCCTGTGTGACCTCAATCTTGGCCAAGTCCTGGTGCTGCGGTTGTGCAGTGCAAACTATGCCCAAGACAAATCTTGCAAAGCAAAGGGCAGTCGAAACACTTCACTTTGCCCACGAATAAGTCTTTACAATGCATTTCCAAGCTCAAGACCCTAAACTTGATTTGGGTCGGTCTATAGAAATCAAAGCTGTTCAGCCCTAAGATGGTGTACCCAGGTCATAATTTATACAGAAATCAAAGTCATGATGGGAATCATTTACACTTTGTTATTTATTGAATTCTACATGCGCAAGGTTTGCCCAAGGTTCTTATATAGAAAGAAGCTGACCTTTACTCTGAGAGGAGGGGATAAAAACAAATAACCTTTTTAAAATTTTGCTCTTTATTTATATTTTGGATTTCTTATATAAGAGAAACAATGTGATATTTAAGCTTGTGTTTCTGATTTATTTCACTTAACGTTATGGTCTCAAGGTCATCTATTTTCCCGAATGGGGAGGGACAGGAGGGTTAGGGTCTGAATAAAAAGAATTAAGATGTATCCTATAAATATATCAACTCCCCATGAGGCATGTAATCATTGTGTAATGCAAACATGTACTAATGAAAAATAAAAACTGAAAACAGTAACAACAAACAGCCTACTTTTCCATCTCTGTGTCTTTATCTTCTGAAAACCTAAAAACACAGAATAGTAATAAATTGGGAGCCCCCCAAAAGACTATCTAATTCAAACTCTTCATTTTACAGATCGAGCAACACAGGTCATAGTGGACAAAGGATTAGTCTCTTTCCCACAGCTGGTGGGTGGCAGCACTGAGATCAGACCTCGAGCCTTCTGACTTTGCCCAGACTCTCTTTGACGCATTCATATAGAGAATGTGTATGTAAAAAGGCCATGGCTAGTTAGCATCCACTGCTCCCTTCTAGAGTCCCCAGTGTTATAGGTGGAAGTGGTGCAGGTTACAATTTCAACAGAATCCAGGGACTGCATTATCTTAATTAGCCTCCTCTTTTCCATCTTTTTCCTTTCCCAGCATGCAGCTCCTGCTGAGGATATCTCACATTCTTCATCCATGCCGAATTTCTCCTCCTTGACTGATAGCAGAAGTTCCGTCCTTGCTCTTTGATTGCCTTGTAGTTGAAATACCACTGCTATCAGTGGCCCTGATTCCCATCTCTTCTATGTAAATGGAGTAGAGATTAGATGTAAATTCACACAATGTGTCCTACCATCCTGAGGTCAACAAGCTTTCTTGCTTCTAACATCAAAACAACATTCTGGGAACAATGCTTTCCCTCATTTCATTCTGTGATTTTAATAGTAGGCTCTAAATTTAAACAAACAAACAAATAAACAAGTATATGAATAAATAGCTTGTCGCCCTTCTCAGGAATATGTTAAATACAACCCCTTGAAAACATAAACAAGAATCCTTTGTCCTAAAAGCTAAAGCAAAGTAAAACAAAATAAGAATGATACATTACAATATTTAAGTGTAAGGTCCAGAAATAAGCTGCATCAAGTATAGATTACTTGAAAACAAACAACATTTAATCAGAGGAATTTGTGGGTCCCTATGGGTATTATCCAACTAAAAATAGATCTCTTAGAAGAAGAAAACAAAGCATATGGAAACCACAATGAGTTGTTTCAAACTCCATCAGAGGCTGAAGGTAGTGGTCATATTGTATAGTGACCTGACTTATTTAATAAAATGCATATGTGTAAACTGCACAGAATGGAAAATAACTGGCATTATTGGACACTTATTATGTTCCATTTGGTAGATGGTAAGTGTTTTGCAAATTATATCCCATTTGCACTTCTGGATAGCTCTGTATTTCATGTTCTTCCCATTTCTTGAAAGGAGACATTCTCATGGAAAAGTAGAATGATTTCCTTGGTATCACACACCTATTCAGAATAGACCTGAGACAAGTATGTATACTTGGGAAAAGAACTCTTTCAAAAACAAGTGTCTTGTCATACAGGGAAAATGTAAGTGATCCACAGAGTTAATGTTTTCTGCTATAATTATAGCCCTTAAGGGAAAAGGATTTATTTGAAGGTGACAATTAAATCAGTGTTCTATTTTATCAGTACGCATGAAATCTGATCCAATAGGTTTAGGGTGTATGATAAAGATGTACAATAGGAAACAGAGTTCTACTGTACTTCGTTTAATGTCTAAACAATGCTCACAGCAAATTGGTATTGCTTTTAAGGAGATCATATCCATTTTGGTGAAGAAGTTGAGAGCTCACCATATGTAAGCACATCTGCATTGTCCTCCTGTGTTTAAATGAGCATAATCTAGCACTGGTTGTTACCTTGACTTTAAACAACAGTAACATAATACACAGTCTTTTCAGAAGCTCAGTTGCATGCAGAGTAGCAGGAAGACTTTGACATCAATATTTAATGCAGCTGTATTGATTTTTTTAACTGGAGAATGCTATCATAAGCACTTTCGAACCACATGTGGTTCATATAGAGTGTTTCTGCTTCCAGTCTTTCCCGAGAAAAGTTCAGGCTGCTCCAACAAACATCTCTTTGAGGATAGTTTTGGTACAGCAAAAGAATGCATAGGAAACCAGACTTCAATACTTGGCGTGGCTGACACCAAGAAAAATGGATTCAGTTTTCTGTGAGGTAGTGGTGATTATAGCACCTAAAGACATTAAACAGAAGAAGATAAAGGTTCAGGTTGAGGGTCACCAAGTTTAATAGTCCCTATCCCCAGGCCCGTCATTCTGGGAAGTTTCCTTTTCAGACAAAATGAAGGCATCATAGATGCAACTGAAGCCTCAGATTCCTCAGATCACTTCTGGGTTCAGATGTAGCTTTTAAGTATTCTCTGAGCATTGAGATGGCTGAACTTTCTCTTCCAGCACAAGTCATCTCAGTGTATTTCAAGTGCTATATCATGCTGCTGCAGTAGGGCAGAATTAAATGGACCTTGGGCTCAGAAAACAGAGCATTTGGGTGTGTACAGTACTGATAAGCTGGTAAGTCTGCCGGGAGTGGTGTGGGGTCTAAAGGGGCAGTCCATAGGTTACACTCTAACCCTCTGCAGGCAACTTCTGCTGCCTTTTCTCCAACCCTGCTCCTAGGTAATAATGTGCATGTGTGTGTATACGCTTGTTGTCTACTCCCATTCTTTTATACCTGAGGCTACCAGAGCCCCTGCAGGTTGTCTTCAGTCATTTTCATTTTTTTTTTATTCTGAGGTTGTCTCTTATTTCCTGTGTCCCTTTGGCATGGTTTATTCCGTTCCTTGTTAACCAGATTTTCTGGATTTTTCCTGTCTGTGCTAATTTTAAGTGTGTGGTCCATCGTTAGCCCATGTGAGCCTGTCTAAGAAAAGATTTGTTAGAATATTTTTTCAGCAGGTAGATCACATCTGCTAACATTTGGACTCTTTCTTTAGAAGGACTGTACAATAACTGAAGCTATTCTAAGAACTGGAATGTGTGCTTCAGTGGGAAACGAGCTACCCACCACCAGAGGCACTCAAGCAAAGCCAAGAGGCGATTCCTACATTTGATGGCAAACTGAACTTAGAGAATTTTAAAGTCCCTTTCAATGATTCTCTTTCGTGATTTTACCCTGCATAAAAGAGTGATTGTGTCACAGAGCATTGAGAATGCAGGAATTGGTGGGAGAGTAAGGAAGGTGGCAAAAATGAGGTAAAATGAACTCTTGGTGTAGCAGCAGCATCTGTTTGAGCAACTACTTTTCAGGGAAGAAGCCATAGGTACTGCCTTAGCCTCTGCGAAGGATTTTACTTGCCTAACAAGCTGAACCTCAGGCAAGGGATAGAGAGTGACATTTGCTGACTACTTTGTATGTACAAGGCACTGTGTTAGGCACTTCACATGTTATTTTATTTACGACTCACAAAAAATTACAGGAAATGGAGTCATGCCCAAGTTGTGGATGTGAAAATAAAAACTTCACAGAAACAAGTTGAAAGGGTGGGTAGTAGAGGACATGAATATGATCAAAATACACTATACACACTGAAATCCCTGCCCCAGTGTGAGACTAAAATGTATGGTGGGGCAAGGTGTGTGATGGGGGGGTCATGGTTACTTTTCTCATGGTTGAGACAAGATACTCATCACCTACAAGTCAGAAGAGGAAAAGTTTATTTTGGCTCACAGTCTGTAGAGTTTTCAGTCCGTAGTCAGTTGGCTCCAAGGCTGGGTGGCGTGGCAGAGGGGCATCACGGAGGAGAAACAGTCCATAGCAGGGTTTGCAGGAAGCAGCAGACAGCATCATTGATTCTTCCTTTCACTTTTACCCAATCCAGGCTACAAACCTCCTGGATGGTGCCATCCACACCAAGGCTGGGCCTTTCCCTATTCACACACAGACCTATGCTAAACCAATTTAGTCATCACACACCCTTAATCCCAGTATCACACATCCTAGATCCAGACACCTCTGAAGAGCCCCACCTATGAATGCATGAGGCTTTGGGAGGACATCCATAACAGGGGCGAATTATCAAAGTATGTTATGTATATGCACAATTCTACCAAAATGGAACCCCTTTAATCTGTATAACCAATATGCATTAATACAAATGTGGAAAAAACCATGCAGAGTTGACCTACCCAAATGTTTCCTTAAAACAACAGAGTTGAAAAGACAATCCACATATGTCTGACTCCATAGCTGTCCTCTCTCTTCAGCACTGTACTTCTTCTTCATCCCTCTCTGCCAGCTCCTCTTAGAAATTTCCTCATGAGAAAAGTCAAGAAAGCAATAAAAAATTTGAGAAGTTCTTTGTTAATTTATTGGCAACCCTTCTGATTTCTCAAAACTCCATGCTAAGCTTGGACCAAGTGATAGCATTTGCATAGTGTCTTCTTTGCCTCCCTCCTTCAGTCATAGATGAGATGAACAACATAGAGCAGAGTCTTCAAAAAGATCTCTGTAACAAGCACTCAGCACAATGAGTGCTCTTCTCTTTCTTGCTTCTGCCACTGATAACTGCTTAGGAGATGCTGAAAGAAAGTAGCATGTCTTGGATCCACAGCTGGCTGTAGCTGGTGCGTGCTTTGGATACTGTCAGTCTCTGGAGGACATCGTACCAGGAACTATGCTCTGTGCTACGACCAGCACGGTGGGGCACATAGGCATCATCGCTGCCCTTTAGGAACTTGAACTCTGGTGAAAAGGGCAGATATTAATGTAGTGATTGTGAAAAATAACTGCATAATATCTGGGAAGTGAAGAACTACAAAATGGGTAACTACATGAGAAGAATCAGACCCAAGCTGAGTGTCTGTTAAGGAAGTCATGATTGAGTAGAAACCCTGAAAATGTGTCAGTCAAGCGAGGGAGTAGGGAGAAGAGAACTCTAGGTTAGAGAGAGTATCATGGGTAAAAGCATATGTAAAGGGTTGAGGGTGTAGTCAGTGGTAAAGCACTTGCATAGCATGTGAGAGACCCTGGGTTCAATTTCTAGAACTGCAAAACAATGAAGAAAATAAAAACCATATGTCTTTTTTTAAAAAATAGAAATTTTAATTTAAATTGCACTATAATAGTCTTCCCTTATCCTCAGAAGTTGTTTTATCATCCCTAACGGATGCCTGAAAAAGCAAATAACAGAAAACCTTCTATATACTATGATTTTTCTGATATATGTAAGAACATGGTAACTTATATATTAAGTGGGTAAGATATTAACAACAACAATAATAAAATAGAAAAAAATACTGTGATGTACTGTAATAAAATTGGCATCATTGCTACTTTTGTAATTTGGGGCCACTATTGTACAAAATCAGGGTTATTTGAATATAAGCCCTGCAATACCATTACAGTTGATCTGGTAACTTAGACAGGTACTGTGTGACTAATAGGTAGGTAGCATATACAGCAGGAATACGCAGGACAAAGGGATTTTTCTCATCCTGAGCAGGACAGTGTGAGAGTCTATCATACTACTTGGAATGGTGTACAATTTAAAACTTACGAGTTGTTTACTTCTGAAATTTTCCATTTGATATTTTTGGACTGAACTGACCACGGATAACAGAAACTGGAGAATAAAGCCACAAGATAAGGCGGGGGGGCGGACTATTGTATATAACAAATAAATCAGAGCTGCTCCTCAGAAACTAAATCAGGCTTGGTCTGCACACTGTTGGTTCATCCTGCCTACCATCTCCCCAATCCACAGAGATAACCCTCTGGAACACATTTTCAAGGTACTGGTATGGATGATAGAGTTTTGGGAACCATTCACCTAATCTCTCTGAGTCTCAGGATCCTCGTGTTCAAAGGAGGAATACTCATCCTATAATGTAGGTTTGGGGATTAAATAGAATTAGAAATTTGTCGTGGTTTAGTTCAGTTGCTGGCAAAGAATAGGCCCTTGGTAAATGTTTGTTCCCTATCCTTCCTTTTCCTTTTTTAGGCATGTCTTCCATCCTCTTCCCCTATAATCCCTCGCCCCAAGTATCAGTCAGGATCTTTAATCACAAGCAAAAGAAATGAACTCTGATTATGTTATTTAGAAAGGAATTTGAAAGGTTTTTTGATAATGCTCCATGTCAGAGAGCTGGTAGAGGACCAGGTTTGGGGTTATACAGCTTAGAGCAATCCCTGAAATCTCACTGTAAAAGTGATCACATGAGAATATTGTTGCCACTGCTGCTGAGCACCCTGGAGATTGCCACTACTTCCCCTGGAACTTGAGCTTCTTAGGTCTGTCACCACTTCCAGAGATGGTATTTCTCGCAAACTTAGAACTCAAAGTGATGTGTGATGAACAAATGATCTGTCCACACCACAGCTGCAAGAGAGTCTGGTGATATTACATAATGGGAAATGGTCATGCTTCCTAGCAAGACTCATATGGTGGACAAATTCCCCAAAAGGGTATGGTATTAGAATTTTAGCAGTATAATGTATGCTGCTGTGGTTCACTGGCCCAGATCATTAAAAGTAACTCCTCATTTGTCCCTTTCCCTAGCCCCTGGTATCCACCATTCTAAATTTGTATGAACTTGCTTGCTTCACATCCCTTGTATAAGAAAGAATCGACAATACTTATCCTTTTGTGCATGGTTTGTTTCACTTAGCATAATGTCTTTAAGGTTCATTCTTGTCATAGCATACATCAGTACTTCATTTATTTTAGAGATTATTTTTAGAATTGAATAGTATTCAATTCATGTATATACTACATGTTACTTAACCATTTGTCCATTATTTGGGTTGATTACACCTTTTGGCTATTATGAACAATGTTGCTATAAACATCACTGTACAGATATCTGCTTTCAATTATACCACACATTTTAAAGTATATTTTTAGTGGTTGTCTTTGGGATTCTAGTTTGCTAATTTATAATGATATTGTTTGGCTCACTCCCACTTAACTGTAATAGTTCACAAAGCATCACGCTGTATACATCTGTTCACTCCCCTCCTTTGTGCTGTTATTGGTATAGAGATCACATCTTTATTATATTGTATGGCATAAAAACAAATTTCTACTTATTGGCTTATACAATTATTTTTAAAGTTGTATATGAGAGAAAAGAATTACCAACTATATATATATATATATTTTTTATTGGCTTTTAAATTAACAGTATAGTTACCTTCACTGGTGCTCTTAATTTCTTCTGAGATGGATTCAAGTTACTATCTAGTGCTTTTCTGTTTCACCCTGAAGGCTCTCTTTAATATTTTTAGTAAAACGGGTGTGCTAACAATGAATTCTCTGTTTTTGTTTATTTGGAAATGTCCTAATTTATCCTTCATTTTTTGGGGGGGTTTCTGGGGATTGAACTCAGGGCCTTGCGCTTGCTAGGCAAGCACTCTACCACTTGAGCTAAATGCCCAAGCCCTATCATTCATGTTTGAAGGACAGTCTTGTTCTATATAGTCTTTGTTTTGCTGTCAACAAGATTTTTTTTTTCTTTCAGCACTCTAAATATGCTATCCTGTATCTTCTGGTCTCTATTATATCTAATGAATAGTCAACTTTTATTCTTATTGAGGATCCCCTGTATGTGGTAAGCCTCCTATCTAGCTTGCAAAGGTTTCACTTTGTCTTTGGGTATTGACAGTTTTATTATGATTTGTCTGACATGAATTATTTCTTTGATCTTACCTCATTTGGAGTTTGTTGACATTCTTGGACCTATACATTGTTATTTTAAGTCAAATATGGACATTTTTGAACATTGATTCTTCATATATTCTTTTTACCTTTCTCTTCCTCTCCTTCCCTTTTGGAACGTCCATTATGGTATGCTCGATGGTTTTGCACAGGTCTCTGAGATGCTTCTTTTTTCTAAATTGTCTTTGTCTCTTCCTCGGATTAGATAATCTCTATTGAGCTGTCTTCACATTCACTCATTCTTTCTTTTGTGTGTTCAAATCTGCTGTTGTGTCCCTTCAGTGAGTTTTTCATTTTAGTCATTTGTATTTTTCTACTCCAGCATTTCAACTTAGTTCTTTTAAAATATTTATATGTCTTTATTGATATTCTGTCTTAGAGAGGCATTATTTTTATACTGTAAGTTCTTAAGATGTGTTTCATTTGGTTCTAATAGATTTTCATTTATTTATTTATTTATTTATTTATTTATTTTATTTCCAAGAACATGTATCGGTACATTGTATACATAGTGATCACATTCATCGTAGTTACTTTGTACCTGTACATGATACATCTTGGTTCCCCTCTTCTTCCCCACCCCTCCCTTCCACTCCCCCTCCCTTCCCTGTTTACAGTAGCTTTATTTACATTTCCCCCGTTTTTCCTTTCTTTTCTTTTTCCTTTCCTTCTTTTCCCCCTCCTGCCTTTCTAATTCTCCTCCCTATTGAATATTATCTTTCTTTTACTTAGTATCTATTATACTTTTTTTACCTTATTTATGCTTGCAGTTTCTCATACCAGAGAAACAATTTGATATGTACTCATTAGTGTTTGATTTATTTCACTTAAGAGTATGTTCTCAAGGTATGTCTATTTACCTATAAATATCTCAAGTTTATCCTTTTTTATGGCAGAGTAATACTCCACTGTATAGGGAAACCACATCTTCTTTAGCCATTCATTAGTTTTGGGCATTTGGGTTGTTTCCAAGACTTAGCTATTACAAACTGTGTTGGTATAAACATGGTTGTACATACATCACTGTGGAACGATGTTTTTAATTCTTCTGGGAAGATACCAAGAAGAGGAATAGCTAGGTCAAATGGAACCTCTAGTTGTAGTTTTTTGAGGAATCTCCACACTGATTCCCACAAAGGTTGGACTAGCCTACATTTCCACCAATAGTGGAGGAGGGTTCCTTTTTCCCCACATCCCCGCCAGCATTTGTTATTGGTTGATTTCTTGATGATAGCCACTCTTTCTAGAGTGAGATGAAATCTAAGTGTTGGTTTGATTTGCATCTCTTGAATACCAGTGATGTTGGACACTTTTTCATATATTTGTTTGCCATTTTTATTTCTTCATCTGAGAGGTGTCTATTCATTTCAGATGCCCATTTCTGGATTGTGTCTCTAAATTTGAGGGATCTGATTTTTTTGAGTTCTTTATATATTCTAGATGTTAGACTTTTGCCTGAGGAGTGGTTGGTAAAAGTTTTTTCCCAGTCTGTGGGTTTTTGTGCCACTCTTTTGGTGATTTCTTTTGCTGTGCAGAAACGTTTTAATAGGATGTGACCCCAAGCACTGGTTCTTTGTGCTGTTTCTCGTGTAGTCTGAGGTTTGTTCATAACTTTTTTTCCTATCCCTATGTCTTCAAGAGTTCTTCCTATTCTATCTTCAAGTAGATTTAGTGTTTCTGTTTTAACATTTAGATCTCTGATCCACTTCGATTTTAGTTTACTACATGGTGAGAGACATGTATCTAGTTTTAGTTTTCAGCATGTGGCAAGCCAATTTTTCCAACACCATTTATTAAAGAGGCCATCTTTCTCCCAGTGAGGGTTTTGGGCTCCTTTGTTGAAGATGAGTTAATTGAGTGTGTTTGGAGTTGTTTCTCTGTCTTCTAACCTGTTCCACTGATCCTTGGGTCTGTCTTTTTGCCAGTACCATGCTGATTTTATCACAGTAGCTCTATAGTATAATTTCAAGTCAGGGATCGTGCTTCCCTCTGCCTTGGCCCTGTTGCCCAAAATTGTTTTTGCTATTCTTGGTCTCTTCTGGTTCCAGATGACTTTCATGATTGCTTTCTCTAATTCTGTGAAGTATGCTATTGGTATTTTGATTGGCATTACATTAAATCTGTATAGTAGTTTAAGAAGTATGGCCATTTTGACTATGTTGGTTCTTCCTACCCAAGAACACGTCCTACCCAAGAACATGGGATGTCTTTACATTTTCTGATATCCCTTTCATTTTCCTTTTTTAGAGTATTATAGTTTTCACTGTAAAGATCTATTACTTGCTTCGTTAGATCACTTCCTAAGTATTTCATTTTTTTGGTGCTATTGTGAAAAGTGTATCTTCTTTAATTTTTAATAGATTTTTAATAACTGATTTAAATCTTTGGTCTAGGAAGTTCAACATTTGGACTTCCTAAAGGCCAGTTTCTAGTCTCTGATTTTTTTCTGTGTATAGGATGCATTTTTTTGTTTCTTTACATTGCTCCTAATTTTTTGATGAAAACTGTATATTTTTATGCAGTAGAATATGGCAACTCTGGCTATCCAATTTCCCCATCTCCAGGGTTTGTTGGTAATGATATTTTTTCTTTCTGTTTAATGAACTTTTGGATTTAATTCCCTAAATTCTTAATTCTATGCCATATTTAACTTTGTAAATATTAGTATATGTTTCATTTCATGGTTTTCTAATGATTCTACAATGATTTCCCACTCTGAAACCAATATGTCTTTGTTGAGAGGCTCTGTGTATGTCCTGCAGCATGTTTTTAACAACTCTACAGGGAGTTTACAAATCTGCCATTTTTTGGTGGTGTTGTGGATTGAATCCTGTGCCTTGTGCATGCTAGGCAAGCCCTCCACCACTGAGCCACACCCTAGCCTTTGCCTTATTTTTCATTTCCTGACTGTATAGAACGTTGCTTCGAGGAGAGTCTTGAACACTTACAACATCACTCCTGAGACTATGAGGTATGATGGAAAAATCCAGCAAATGTTTAAAGTTCTAAAAATATACAGTATTACAATAAAAGATACATTGCCATTAATCCCCAGCAACATACTCCCCCTCGCTTCAAACACACTTATCCCATAATTCTTGCCACTTTCTGAAACAATTCTGGAAGACCTCTTCTGTATCTTTCATTGTGCTGTTGTAGCTGCCTTGATGTCCTGAATCAATTCAAAATGTTTACCTTTCATTGTGACTTTGAGGAGCATCCAGAAATTGTGCAATGCCAGATCCTGTGAATCAGGTGGATGAGGACACATTGTAATGTGTTTATGAGCCTGCTGTTCCATTGGATGACACTTGGCAACAGCATTCACAAAAGTTTTTAATCACATCTCATAAAGACATTCATGAAAGAAGACTTCCAGAATTGCTCCAGAAAGTGGCAAGAATTATGGGATAAGTGTGTTTGAAGCGAGGGGGAGTATGTTGCTGGGGATTAATGGCAATGTATCTTTTAATATAATTTTTTTTAAACTTTAAACATTCGCTGTGTATTTTGATCATCCCTTTCAATTTTTTGCACAGCTCCAATATGGAAATTTCATTCCCTATCTTATCCTAATCTATTCAGCCACTTTTGATTCCTCCCCCACCTGAATTCTGTGGCACCAGTCCTAATGTTTTTATATTTTCATGTCCCACTGAACTGTAAACTGCCAGATAGTGGTGTAGTTATGTACCTCTGCATCTTCCAGGGGGCAAGCACAGCACATAGCAAGAATAGGTTCCAGGAAGAATTATTTTAGTTGACTTGAACGGATCGTGATTGGCTGAGTTAGATAATGGTAGAGTGTGTCTTATTAGAACAGCCTTCCTGCAGATAACTCTGGGCAAAATACTAAAGTCTACTACCTGAAAGCACTGAAGACTGACTAAAAATAGTAACTGGAAGGAAGGCTTATATCCTCAGAGGAAGATAATGATATGAGGTTGTTGTCCCAAATGTTTTATGGCCATTAATCTGAGGGCAGGAATCAGATAGCTATGCAAGAAAACTAAAATTCATATAGATAAAAATCCATAGTCTCTCTATATTTAAGAGCAGAAACAGTGATCAGAAAACTTTTTTCTCTGTAGTGGACCACAAAGAGTTTTAAGCTTTTAGGTCATATGCTGTCTCTGTTGAATAGTTTTCTTCATCACTGTTGTGTGTGTGTGTGTGTGTGTGTGTGTGTGTGTGTGTGTGTATGCATCTCACAACTTTTTAAAAGTATAAAATATTCTTAGCTCATGGGCTTTACAAAAACAGGCCATGGCTTGTATTTGGTCCAGGGGCCTTATCTTGGCAGCACCTGAACTACAAAGTAGAACTTGGCCTGCCTAGAGCAACAGAAAAGTGCGAAAGAAATACCAGAAATAAACCAGAGGAGAAGAACCAAAAATTCAAGGTATGAATTCTGTCCTAATTTCTGACTACCTGAACTACATGTGTGCAAAGCCGGCTGCAAAGAATTCAAATAAATCAAACATATTTTTAGCTCTATTCCACTGCAAGGCACTAAGGTTCTTGAATTTGAGTCCAACCAAGTAACTCTTGGTTAAAATGAAAAAGATAGTTCTTTTTTTTAAAAAAAGAGAAACATAATTCAGAGTATCTGTAATATATTATTAATAATATCTAGGAAAAATTCAAAATTAATAGATATATGAATAAATAAAATACTATCAGTATTCATGAAAAAAAGCCAAGCAATGGAGACCAACCTTATGTGCACCTAAATAATGGCATAGGAGGCAAATATTTTAAAGCAGTCTTTTTAACTATATTCAAGGATCTAAATGGAATCATCCTCATAACAAATAAATAAATAGAAATCCTAGGCAGAAAAAAACACATGGAAATTCTACAGCTGGAAAATATAATTTCTGAAATAAAAACTTTACTGGATGGTATTAAAAAAAGACTGAAAGTGACAGATTATCAGTGAATATGATGACAGATCAATGGAAATTATCCAAATTGAGGACAAAAGGCAATCAAAAGAAGCTAGTAGGATAGACCCTGCCATCTAGTTATGTCCTGAGGGACACACACACACAGACACACACACGTGCGTGCACACACACACACACACACATATCTCTGACTTCACACAGTGAAAAAGATAATGTAGTTAGAATGTTATGAAAATTTTATGCAAACAAATTAGATAACCCAAATGAAATGGACAAATTCCTATAAACACTGAAATAAACAAAACTGACCAAGAAGAGGTGGAAAATCTCAATAGCTCTATAAAACACATTGAATCAGCCACCTAAAACCTCCCAAAAAAGTACAAAAGAGGAGGAAACACTTTTTAGCTCATTGTATGAGTCCAATATTACCATGATAGCAAAGTCAAAGATACCACAAGAAACGATTACAGACTAATATCCCTTATGAAGATATATGCAAAAATTCTCAATGATATACTACAGCAGTCTGATATCAACGACATATTAGAAAGATTGTACACCATGACCAAGTGAATTTCACACTATGAATTCAAGGTTCGACATAAGATAATGAATCCATGCAATACACCACATGAATAAAGTGAAAAAATAAAATATGTTCTCAAATGATGCAGTAAAAATATTTGACAAAATCTGGGACCCTTTCAAAATAAAACAGATAAAGGAGAACAGAGGGAACTTCATGAGTAAGATAAAAGATATTTATGAAAATCCCATAGCTCACCAGGTATCCAAAGGTGAAAGCATGAAAGCTTTCCTCCAAAGATCAGGAACAAACCACAAGCCTGTGTATACCACTGTTGTGCAACATTATACTGGAAGTTCCAGCCAGAATAATTAGGCACTAATGAGAAGTAAAAGCATACTATTGGAAAGAAAGGAAATAAAAGTGTCCCTCTTCACAGACAATATGAGCACATATAGGTAAAATATTAAAGTCGTGTATATTTATATCAAAACCCCAAGTGAAATGTAACCACTATGTATGATAAACATGGGCTAATAAAAACAGGGATATATGTATATACAAAACCATAAGAGCTAATAAAATTAATTCAGTAAAATTGCTGATAATGATCAACATAAAATGCAGCTGTATTTCTGTAACCTAACAATGAGCAGTCTGTGAAGATCAAGAAAACAATATCGTTAATAATTGCATCAAAATAATAAAACTTTTAGGAATACGTTAACCAAGGAAGTGAAAGACTTGTACACTGAAACATATAAAATGTTGAAAAAAAATTTAAATATTTAAATAATTGGAAAGACATTTGTGTTCATGGATTAGAAGACTTACTATTCTTAAGATGGCAGTTCTACACAAAGCAGTCTACACTGTCAGGGTAATCTTTATTAAAATTCAGAAATTGAAGAGCTGAATCTAGGATGGGTATGTTGGTGCACACCTGTGATCTCAGCTCTCTGGGAAATTGAGGCAGTAGGATCACAAGGTTTAACCCAGCCTAGGCAGTTTAGCAACTTGGTGAGATCCTCTCTTAAAATAAAAAAAAATAATAAAATATGGGATATATACATATCCCATTGTATTTAAGATGCTCTCTTAAAATGTAAAATAAAATGGGGTGGGAATGTGGCTCAATGTGAAGGTCCTAGATTCGGTCTCTTGTACTGCAAAAAAAAAAAAAAAAAAAGCAGCACAACTGATTACTAAATTCGTATGAAACTAAAAGAGGTCCTTTACAGCTAAAGCAATATTGAAAAAGAAGAGCAGATTTGGGAACTGACATTTTCTAATTTCAAAAATTGGTATAATCTTTAGTGATCAGAAAAGTGTGACCCTGGTATAAGGAAGGATATGTTGACCAAGGAAATATAATCGGCAGTCCAGAAATAAACCAGGACAGACACCCATGGCTGACTGACAACTGAGTTTCCACAAAAGTACCAAGAATTCACAATAGGGAAGAAATGACATTGGAGCAACTGTATACCCACACAAAAGAATATTGGATCCCTTCCTCACACCAAATACAAAAAATGGCTCAGACAGAGCAGTGGTTTAAATTCAACAGCTAAATTTATGAAATTCTTAGATTAAAGCAGGAGTAAATCTTCATCATTTTGAACTTGGTAATAATTATATATATATATATATCTCACTAAAACCATGAGCAACAAAGAAAAAGATTATACTTTATCAGAAGTAAAAGTTTTAAAGGCAATCTAGAAAATGGGATAAACTATTCACAAATCATATGTCTGTTAAGGGTTTAATATACAGACTATATTAAAAATACAACTCAGGAAAACTAAAAATATTTAATGAAATAAGGACTGGAATAGACAGTTTTTCAAAAAATATTCATAAATGATTAATAAGCTCATGAAAGATGCTTAATATCAGTAGTTGTTAAAGAAATGCAAATGAAAACCATGATGAGATAACACTTCACATACAACAGAATGGCTGTGATTTAAAAAGGAGAAGTAAATGTTGGTGAGCATGTGGAGAAGTTGGAGACATCAGACATTCCTGGTGTAGATGTAAAGTACAGTGGTATCTTGGCTTAAGAATTTAATTTGTTTTGAATCAAATGGAACCTCTAGTTTTAGTTTTTTGAGGAGTCTCCATATTGATTTCCATAGTGGTTACACTAGTCTACATTCCCACCAACAATGGAGAAGGGTACCTTTTTCCCCCACAGTGCTCCCAGCACTTGTTGTTGGTTGATTTCTTGATAATAGCTGTTCTTTCTGGAGTGAGATGGAATCTTAGCATTGTTTTGATTTGCATCTCTCGAATGACCAGTGATGTTGAAAATTTCTTCATATGTTTATTTGCCATTTTTCTTTCTTCATGTGAGAAATGTTTATTCATTTCAGATGCCCATTTTTGAATCGGGTCTTTAAATTTGGAGGTTTGATTTTTTCGAGTTCTTTATATATTCTAGATTCTAGACCCTTGTCTGAGGGACAGCTGGCAAAGATTTTTTCCCAGTCTGTGAATTTTGGTCCTGCTCTATTGGTGATTTCTTTTGCTGTGCAGAAGCCTTTTAATAGGATGTGGTCCCAAGCACTGATTCTTTGTATCATTTCCCTTGGAGTCTGGGTTCTGTTCATAAATTTTTTTCCTACCCCTATGTCTTTGAGAGTTCTTCCTATTCTATCTTCCAGTAGATTTAGTGTTTCTGTTTTAATGTTTAGATCTTTGACCCACTTCGATTTTAATTTAGTACATGGTGAGAGACATGTTGTATGATTTGGGGGGAAATGGCTGCATTTGTTTCTGTGTAGGGAAGATGGCTGTGGTCATGTCTGTCACCTGATATGGAGTTTCCAAACTGAAACAAAATCTTGCCAAACACTTTTGTTTGTGAACTGAATTGTTCGCAAACAGAAGTGTTTGTGAACCAAGGTATTACTGTATTGCATCTACTTTGGAAAATAATTTGCACTTCCTTAAAGTGTTAAACTTACAGCTGACATATAACCCAGCAGTTCCCCTTCTATGTATATACTGAAAAGAACTGAAAACAGGTATTCTGACATATTCTTGTATGGAAATGTTCATAGCAGCATTATTCAAAACAGTCAAAAGGTAGAAACAACCTCACGTGTCTATCAACTGATGATCAGATTCATAGAATCTGATGGAGTCAGGAATATTATTCAGCCATAAAAATTATTGAAGTTCTGATACATGCTACAACATAGATGAACCTCAAAACATTATGCCTAGTGAGATAAACCAGATGCAAAAAGACACGTATTGTGTGATTCCATTTATATGAAATATCTAGAATAGGTAGATACACAGAGACAGAAAGCAGAATGATGCTTGTCAGGGATTCCAGGAAGGGGGCATGCGGGATGACTTCCTAATGTGTATAAAGTTTCTTTGGGGCATGAAGAAAAGCATCCTGGAACTAAGTAAAGAAGATTCTTGCACTGTATTGCAAAAGTACTAAACGGCACTGAATTGTACTTTAAAAATAGTTAATTGTTGTAAATAAGGAAGGAGGAGGGGTGAAAAGAGGGGAGGGGAATGGGAGAAAAAGAAGCAACAAGATATATCATGTACAGGTACAAATCCCCTATGATGAATGTTATTACTAGGTACATCTAAAATATACCATTAAATAAAATTTAAAAAAAATTAATTGTCATATGAATCTTACTCCAATAAGAAGCTATTTTAAAAAGGCAAATTTCACCTCCTTCGAATCAATATTAATAAGAATCTATTCTACACGAGCCCTGTAATGGGCAACTGTGAACCTCCTCTCAGTATTTGAACACAGCCTACCTTTCAAGAGTTCCTTGCAAAAGGAAAATCACACACACGCACACACGCGCGCACACACACACACACACACACACACACACACACACACCCCTTTAAAATATTATTCAGTAAACTTTGAGGGCACAGGAAAGTTCATGCTGGGGTGAGTTGGAAGACTTCATAGAGGAGGTGACATTGGAGCTAGCTCATCTGAAAGGCAGTTTAATAGGGCAGGAGCATGAGCTTTGAACTCGCACTACTTAGGCTGTACTCTTGCCTCTGTTTGCTCCAGCTGCATGCCCTTAGGCAGATGAGTGTATTTCTTGGAGACTTTGTGTCCTCATCTGTAACACAGAGATATGAATAAGCCCTACTTCCTGGGGTTTTCCTGAGGATTAGACGAGCAGCGCCCACGGCTACTTGGTTCACACAAGCCCACAGGCTGCACCCTTGCTGAGTTAGCTCTCCAGCTATTCAGGTGGTGGGAATAGATCTTTCGCAGGAGGTAGAGTTGGGGTAGGGGGAAGAGGAGGTGAAGTGGTGTCATTTAAGGAGCCTCCACTTTCAGAATCACAGAGTGGAATCTCAAGAGTTTCCACAAATTTCCTTCCCACTTAAATTTGTGTGCAGCCCTGAGGAGAAGGCATCCACAGCCCAGTTTGCAGATGATTTCAGAGGGAACTCCGCTTTGATAAGCCTTTAAGCCCCGTAGGCCTGCTCTGCATTCTGTTCTCCTGCATGGTGTGGATTCCTATGTGTGTTTGCAGGGAAAGCCCAAAGCACAACACATTAGCAATTACAGAAATAGATTAAATGAACTGTTCAGCAATAATCTTGCACCTAATCATTTGACTAACTTTTGCTTTGTAAGCATTTTTCTATCCTGAAGAACTCAATTGAGTTGGCTGAGTAGATTTTCATTTACGTAGCATCTCCCCCTCTGCAGAGACAGGTAGCCTGAGGTTGCTGGAGTCTGCACAAACGCATCAGCTGACAAGGCAAAGGAGGCAGAGGCTAACTCTTAATAGCATATCTTTTTCTAGATTTTTAAAGGGACTTTAACCCATTAACTGCCAAAATTATTTTATATAAAGAATCAAGATAGGTTAGGTCCATGTACCTACTCCCCGAGATATAGGTGAGCATTATGTACTGCCAAAATGTACTAATACAATTTTTTAAAGGCAGATGTTGTGCAATAACTTGCAAGAAAATAATATATCCAAATGATTGAGTAAACATCTCCACAGTGGCAGTACTTGGCTGGGTTCTGCATAGCTTGGATATTTTTCTACCTCTGCCTACCAAAGGATTAGGGCAATTTTTTCTTCAATGACCAAGCCCTTTGGATACTTGGTAAATGCATCTTTCACCTTTCTTGTGGTACACTCCCCCTTCTCAATGTCCACTGCAGTGTAGCCCATACACAGTCAGGTGTAAAATAACCATTTCATCATAGACTGAATGAATATTTCATAACAGAAATAGCACCAAATCAAAAGTTAGGAATCTCAGAGATATCTTTCTACTAACTAGCTATTTGAATGACTGTTTCTTGCCCTCCCTGTGCCTCATAGATGATCTTTGAATAGCACTCACTAGAGAAATGTTAAGTTGCAAATACACACATTTGTCTGTTGAGCATGGCTACTCCCATTCAAGTCCTCCTGTTTCACTTATAGATTAGTCAGCGCTTCTTAAAGCCTAACCCATTGACTCAACCAGTCTTTCCAATTGTCTGGTTCTTTTACCAGAGGACACAGTGTTATTGAACATTAGGTCTCAGATTTTTTTTTTATTCCTTGTTTGAACTACACACCATTTTCTGAAGAGTAACCTGATCCTGGAATAAGCTATGTCCCTTAGAACTATTCCAAAATTTCTCTGAACCATCAGTGCACTGATCTGGCCATATAGAACTTGTTCTGCATAAGGATTCATGGCTTGGTAATTTTAAAAGCTTTCTTCATTCTGCTATCAGAAACTTGCTTGTGCTTTTTCAAACAAGCAGTACCTATTAAGTACTATTTTACTCTTAGGGTGTGGTTGATCATCTATATATGATTTCTGGAAGCATTTTTGTTTCCCATTTTGTTAGTGTCCAATTAGCTTTTGTATATTTGTGGCTATTTCATTGCATGTTTTGATGATATGGCTCTAATCATCCATCAGTTTGTGTTCAGGGCTTGCAACGATGTAAATGTCAGTTCATTTCTGGATATGCTAAATTATAGGTACCTGTGGAAAGATTAGAAGAAGTAGCCAATGGACAACTAGATACTCTGAAGGGATAACCCAGGAGAAAGACTTTGGCTCAAAATATAGATTTGGGATTTATCAGGTCACACATGGTAACTGAAGCATGGTTGTGAACAGCATTCTTTACAACAGCATATAAGATGAGAATAGAATAGAGTTGAGAATGGAATGCTGGGGAGTACTAACATTTGAGAAGGGGGGAGAAACTCTAGGAAGAGAGGGAGAAATAAAGGTTTGAGAGGTAGATGGCCAAATAAAGGAGGGGAGTATAAAAAAATGAGTAAAAGTAGGACATTCCAAAATGAAAAAGTCATTCATAAAGGTTGAAAGTCAACTGCAAATCATGTATACTTTACTTGGATATGGCAAGAAGCCTCTTTTAGCAGTTTCACCATTTTAATGAAAGTAATTGCAATGAGAAACTCATCATTTACTAATTATTTTCTGATTAAGCTCATAATGAATGCAGTGAATATGACTAATCTAAAAATTTTGCATGAGGGTAGCACCCAAGAGTCCAATAGAGTATGTATTATTGCTAATTTGAGGAAGACACATTAGAAAATAAACATATTGAAGATCCGTGTGACAGTAGAATGTGGAGTACAATGATAGTTTTCATGGTTAGTTTGATTTCTTTAAGATAGAGATATTGGTGTAGTATGAAAATCTGTGTCATTTCCCCTGCTTTCTACCAAATGGGATAAGTCCATGCAATGTTGAAACGCCCATTTCTTCCTGTGCCAAATAACTGCCTTTGGCTTATCAACTTTCTTAAATGTTAAGACACATACATTTTAACATTTTTTCATATTCTTTACAATATCATTTAAGAATTAAGATTATGGCAAAATTGTCCTCATGCCTGTGACTTTTAATTCTTAATACTGTTTCCAGGACATTACAAAGCTGATTAACTTTATCAATCAGGTAAAACAACTTTGTTGGACAATTTAATGGCCTCAAAGAAGTGTTGTGAACATGTAGAAGGGTATATAGTGTTTGTAATCTTAACGTTTAGTGATATAGTGGCAACGATGAAGTAATGACCAGCTAAAATCCTCCCCTCCATAAGACCAGTGAGGATCCTGGAAAATACTATTGGAATCATCTTTTTTTTGTTTCAGAACTTCAAATATTAACTAAAGGACTGCATAAATATGGGAAGCTCATATTCATAAAAAGTGGCCGAAACATA
>PVJO010014948.1:0-46632 GCA_004026905.1 Hystrix cristata
CTTGCAAGTTTGTTCATAAGATTGCATCAAAGTCCAAATTCAAATAGTTTAGCTTTTTGATTTTGGTTATATGAATTAAAATTAAATTATAAATTATCAAACATTTCTGGAAATCTATTCTGTAAATTTATTATTCTTCTGTATGCAAATTTTTAAAGTGTGTGTGACGTATACACCACTACCTTGATAATACTGTTTTCTCATAAAAAATCTGATGTAATTTTATATATTCTTTTATTACAAAAATTTACGTGAAAACTGAGTACTTTCAAGGGATTACTTTGAAGTTTATTGGACGTTTTTCCTTTCTAAGTGCATTAACCTCTATATTGACTTAGCATTTTTAAGAGGAGCCAGAAACTGCACAACCTGTGGGGGACGGATTTCCTTTAATCCTCCTACTTTAACACCCACCGAAGCTCTTTTCTTGGGTACTTATATTTATTTTCAAATATTATGGATTTTTTCAAACTTTGTCTTTGGAGTTTTAATGCACTATTTTTTTGCGTTTGGTGCTTCCAGTTTAATATTTTCCTGGCATAGGTGACAAATCACTGATCAGACGAAATAGTCTCTCAAGCACATTAACTCTTAAAATGTAAATTAAATTAGATTTTATTGATTCAGCAAAGAATGATATTTTGGAAATCTCTTGAGTAGTTATGAACTTAATACTCTAAGAAGTGTCCTAACATTGGTCTTATTTCCCTTGGGAAAAATTAAGAACTTATGACCTTGGTTTTCAGTCTCTGGACTAAAATAAGCAGTGGGTGTGAAAGGCCCCAATATTTCTCTGACCCAACATCACATATGCAAGTTATATTCTGTGTCTCCTGGAGTGCCCAAAAATATAGTTATGAAAAATGACTTTATTATAAGTAAGAGGTCATGGATAATGAGGCCACAAAAAGGGCTAAAATAATTTTTATTTACTAATTAAGGATGATATGACATTAGATTATCTTTTGATCTTAGTTTTCGTTCTAGTATGTTAGAAATTCTCATTCTTACTGAATAATTCCTATGCGATTATTTAAAATCAAAGAAAGATACTGTGCAGTACATGAATAGTTCAGATACATATTTGCTATATCATTTTGTTTACAAATGAGAGACCCCAATCTCAATCACAGAACAAGAAAACAAGAATCAAAGGAAGACTTAAAACACAAAACTTCATTTCCTACAATATAGATTAGAGATTAAGACCTCCCATTCTATCCCATATTTATACAACACTACTATTTATCCATTAACAATAAAATTAAAAAAATAAATAAATAACAACACCAAGGAAAGGGCTTGTACTTACTTGGGCTTCAAAGGAAATACGAAGCAGCAGCCCGTTCTCAGTCTGCTCCTCCTGGTAATGCTTTGTTTCTTTTTCTTTTCTTTTCTTTTCTTTTTTTTTTTTTTCTCTTTCCTATACTGGCTTTGTTCTCATTCTCCTTTCTCCATGTAAAATAAATTATATGGATAATATTACATATTTTCATCAACACTGGTGTTAGAATTTCTTTATCTACCTAGAGCCAGAAACCAAAGCTTGCAATATTTTGATGGCCTTCATGAGTAAATCACTCATTCAGCTTTGCTTGGGATTATTGAGGCCTTTGCACACATCGTCATGTAATCATTAATAATACCCCTTACAGCCTCAGAAATGTTTAGTTTGAACAATAAATCGTAAGGTCATTCTGCATATTTAGCATGCACTTAGCCAGAAAAAAACTCTTAGAAAAGAATACTCCACTGATAACTTGGAGCACCCACTGTGATAAGGTAACAAGCAAATGTTAAGGACCAACTGTACTCATTGTAAAAGTTCTTTTTGACTCTTCTCTGTCATTTGGGATGAATAATCTATATTTTGCTTTACAGATTCTTTTAATTAACATCTTTCACCTTATCTCACATTGCATATCACAGAGCACTTCATTGCATACTGAAAAACGCAAATGTCAGAGAGTAGCAGAGCATCTAGTTCGATTAATGAGAAATGCCAGCGACCATAGCTCTTTATTTTTGCAATGCTGCTGTCATTCTTTAACACAAGTTAGCCCCAGAAATTAAGTTTTCTGACCTATAGCCTGCTGCAGTTTAGTGGGCCAATGAATAAGGAAAAAAGCAAGAGATAATAATGGCCATGAAAGGTATTTGTTTAAATGAATACGGAATAAGCAAAGCAAGGCTTTAATAGTGTTGTTTTAAAATATTACAATGATATGCTTGCTTAAGAGATCCTGGGGTTGAACTAGAATACTGCCAAAACTCTTTGTATTCCAATTACAAATCTCTGACAGTAATTTCTTCCCCCTGTATAATTTCCATTCTGTTTTCTGCTTGGGATGTAGTAGTTACATCGTAAGTGTCTCTGAGTAGCATGAATGTGCAGCGATGCATTAAAGAGCTTTTTAAAAGGGTCAGTAACTGCAGTTTATTTAACAATTCTGATGGCTGAAAGTGAAGCAACACAAGTCATCCAAGGAAACAGCTAACAAACTGATAGGATTTCTTGCGTTAATGGGCCTACCCTGAGCAGCTAAAGGCTAACTTCAAGTGTCTAAAAGGCAATTGGGTAACAAACAGTAATTATAGATTAAAATTGCCTGTATCATACTGCCATAATGAACGTGTCAGTGAGTAAAATATGTAAAAAGAGAAATTAGGATATTAAATAGGCAGATTTTATCCCAAGTTATAACTCCTAAGGGAATTTTTCTAGCAGGATAATGATTTTTTTAAATGAACAAACTAAACCACTGTGGGAGAAGTTACAGGGTTGTGGTAGGAAGGTTGGGCATGGATTTGTGATAGTGTCTCTAAGCCTTGAGAACCGCCACCTTAGCTTTAATTCACTAGAGATCTCGTCACAGCACATAAAACAGAACATCTGTGGTTGGTGGTAAAATAGCTGCAAACCCATCCCATCTGTATTAGTGACTTTTCTAGAGTCAATAGTTTGCAAGAGAGCAGATTTAATACAGGACAAGTCCAAGTTATAATATTCACACACACAAGCCAAATGCAGGAAGAGTGCAGAATGTCTGTCTATGCACTAGAGACCCGAAAGATCCAATCTGTGAGCCCACAGCACTGTCCCGTGTACATCTGTGTCTGCACTAAGGCTGAAGAAATCTGTATTGGAACCAGGATGTGATGCCCTCAGTGGAGGTGAAGACCAGAATGCTCCTGAAGCAAAAACAGTCATCCTTGATGATAGGAAAGCGCTGAGCTCCTTCTGCGACAAAAACAGCTGAGTTCCCTTCTGGGGAACCAGCCACAACAGACCTTCTCCTGGGAAACTGCCAGCCACTATCTTCTGTTTTCCATCTCCTTGTGCCGTGTCAGCCACAATCCTCAGGTGGATCTTCTATGCCCAGAACCACAGCAACTCAGTTCAGCTGGCTGTTCCTGCTCAAGCTGACCACAATAAGTCTGCCACACCATCTTTGTGCATATCTTCTGCATTGTGGCTTTGCAGCTGTCTCATTGAGGGGTGCAAGCAAAAATGCCCACCTGCCCTTGAACTGGCTTTGGCTATTGGAACTTCAGCATCAATAGCATAAGCAGCTATTTGAAAATCATTTGTGTGTTGTGGCTTTTCCCCTTCTACTGAGACGACACCTGGTCCTACCATCTGCACCAGACCTGCGTAATAGGCTAAGAGATGAGAATTAACATAGAAACCACACCTGCACCACCCTGATAGTTTCTGCCTACCAGATAGGAGTGACGTCATCCTTGACGAAATGAGAGTCAACAAAAATCAGAATATTCACCTAAACGATCACTGCAATTTTAAAGCAATAAAACTGGAAGTATGTACTAAAAACTCACTTCAATATCTATTCTCACTGAATTGTGAATTTGCGGGTTGTCATATGCAAGTTGTATTATGATGTAGATCAAATCTTAAGTTTTCAATGATTTTCAGAGGTTAGACGTGTATATTTGTGCATTGATTGATAACTCAATATTAAAATAGAATTCAATTTTTGCATATATTTTTGGAAATCTTAAACAAACATCTGCAAAATAGCAGGTTATTCACAGTCCAGATTATTGTCTGAACCCTGTAACACAGAAGACATTAATCTGGTTAAAAGTTTTTTTTTTTTTTATACAATCTTTGCCTAGAGGAGCCTATTCCTGTTTTTATTTTTATTGCCAGGAGATAAGTAATCTTTAGGCAGCATTCAGAACATAAAATATTTTGTTAATGTTATGGTTCATTGGACTGAGTTTATACATCAGTATTATTGTTCAATTTCTTCATCTTGCAAATTAAAATAAAAGTAAGATTCTCGGGGCTGGGGATTTAGCTCAGTGATTAGAGTGCTTGCCTTGTAAGCACAAGGGGCTGAGTTCGATCCCCGGCACCACAAAAAAAAAAAGAAAAAAAAAAAAAGTAAGATTCTCCTGGAACTCATTGAAGATGACTTAGATAGTGTTCCAGTGTTTTATCACATTTATTGGTGTGTATTTTTTCAACAATGAATAGGAATGATCAAATGATAAGCGAACAAGTGGAAGGAGGATTGACAGGCTATCGATGCTGTCAAGAAAACATGAAATATGATTTTCAAAGTAGAGTTCAACATTAAACTATGCACACATTGGATGTTATGCTATTTTAATCTTGAAACTTATAGAGGACTTGATTGAACCCAACATAGTTATCTCAAAATAATTGGTGAAAGTTTCATTCAAGTAAAAGGCTGCTTTTCTATAGAAAGGAACGAGAAAGCCATGTAGAGAAATAGCAATTGTGTCCATGCAAATTCTCAAAGAGAAAAAATGTGTTGGCCTAAAGTGAAGAACTTTATTCTATTGTTGGCAGGAGTATTATAATGTGGAGGTGGATTAGTGAGGCTGCCGTATCCTGAAGAAGCACATCATGACCGACACTGGAGTTCCCGTAGTGTACTGAAATAACTCCAATGACAATATGCCATTTTGTGCAGCATGTGTGCAGGAAGGAATTATATATCTTAGACAGTATACTGTTTTAGGTAGCATAAGTATATATAGTATTTATATACATATTATATATATATATCTTAGTGTAATTGTGTAGACTTTGTCATTTAGTATTAATACATGTTTTACCAATTATGACTAAAATTTTATTCAAACTTTTCTGTCATTTTATATCTGAGATTCCACGCTGACAGATTTAGAAAGAGAGAGCAACAGAGGAGGGGAGACTATGACTTTATGTTTGTTGACAATGAGCTTGATTATCCTCAGTTATCCCCTGAAAGGTGAATAAATGTCGCATTTGCAAACTCTTCATGTTTCCAAATGCATATGACAGGTGCACTTGACTACAGACTCGGCACATCAGTTCCATGGAGACATGAGTCAACTTCGGCATAGTACTCCAAGTAGCATCCCCTGATTACTTTTCTTTTTTCTTTTAATTTATTATACAAGGAAATTATGAGGCTGGAATTTTTATAAGAATTTTATTGTTTATTACAGAAAATCTCTGCAAGCACTACCTGGAAAGACTCTAATTTAGAAGATTTTAAGGTGTTGCATTTATCTGCATTTTTAAATGCTTCAAGAGTAGTTCTAATAAGCTAAAAAGTAATGGGTCATAAAATAGTAAAGCGAATAGGAACTATCAAACGTTTTATCATGAATGTCTCATTTCACATGTGCAAACTGATCTGTACAGAAAAATAAATCCTCTGAAACTTCTAAGAGGATGAATTGCTACAGTAAAATACTGGCTTCCGGGTAGCGGGAAGTGGCTTGTGCTGATACTTTGGTTCCCTGTAAGAGCTGCTTTCCTGGGATGTTTACCAGGATTCTGTATCCAGTGCTGCAAATGGCTGTGTCTCCTGGGAAACATTCTCAGTATAAGAAATGTTAAATTTATCGGGATCTTGCATCTTTCTTCCCCTGAGAAGGTGCAGTAGCAAAGCTAGATGTCCACTTAAAATAAGAAATAAGTTTAGGGAAAACTTCAGGGAGAGGCGATCTTTGGGAGCAAAACAATTTTGTGGTTAAAGCTTGATTTTTACCTTTGTTTTAAATTACAGTGCAAGTTTCCAAAAGGCAGCTGACACTATACTAAGTCTTTAGGGTCGCTTCACTTTATAGTGTTGCAGAATCAGAGTTTTCAACTCTTAATTCTGAAAAGGACCACAGTCTTAATAAAATAAATTTCGTTATGATAATTATAAAGTTATTCTTGTCTTTCAGGTTTTAATATGTTAAAATTGCAGCATATAAAACCAACACATGCTGATATAAAGATATAAGTAAGTCCCTCTTTGAATTATACATGAAGATTTATAATTCAGCTAATATGCGTAGCAAGGACTGTGTCAGGATGTTCAGAAAGGCCTGGTTCAGATCACAGGCCACTCACTAAGTGTTACTGCAATGGACAGTGGCAAATGGTTGTTGAATTCTACCAGTGCGGGTACAAATTCGATAGTCCATCTCCTGTCAGTAGGACTCTGAGTGATTTACCTAACTTTGTGAACTTTATTTTCCTTACTTGGAATTGGGAGATGATACTATATATACCCTAATAATTGTGTGTGGAGTAAATGAGACAATTCTATTTCTGAAACATAAATAGTAGCCAGTTTTTTGGATGAGATCATGGGCTCTGTGACTATTGTCAGTAATAGAATTCTTACACTCTTATCCACATAGCTTACATAACACTAGTTTTATAACAGAAATATTTATATGATCCATTATATTTCTAAAAACCTTCCTTTGCCTGACACATGCAGTTTAGTTAATTTCTTCCTCCAGAGCAGTGAGCCTCATTTATTAGTCAGGTGCAATGTTTTGATGTGGAGTTTTCTTAGATTGACTTATAAACTGGCAAAAACAGAAAATATGAAATAACATTTAACTGATAAACTGGATTCAGTATTGCTAAGGTATAGTGAACATGTGTTGCAAAGAATACTTTGTAGACAAGGAAATAATAGATATAATAGAAGAAATATCAAGAACGTATGACTTATTTATAAGAACTTTTGAAAAAGGAAGTATGGCGATTACTAGTGCATAAATAACTTTGATGTTTTATTGATGCTTCAGACAACAGTAAATCAAAGGTCTCGAACAATTTAAATTTCGTATGCAAGAGCAAAATTATCATAATTTTTAGACTTCACTTTTTCAAGCTATCTAGTATGCACAATTATGTCTTGTGAGAGGAGATTTTCATCTATGGTTCATAAAAATACTACATCAATAAAAGAATTAGAGATATAAATTCAGAAGGAGAAACAAAATCACCTTATTGGAAGGGGAAGGAAGACGGAGAAGCAAATTTACTTTATTGGGAAAAGGAGAGAAAATAAGTAGATCGATAGCCACCTTGTTGGAGTAAGGCAGGGAGCCCAGACATGGCACTCAGGGGTCTTTGTGCTAAGCTTCTTTTATTACATGATGAGAGAAGGGCTCTCCCCTTTGAGAGCTGTTATAACTTGATTGGCTATTCTGGGCTCTGGGACCTCTGATTTCACTATTGTCCCTCCCGTTGCCTACGCGGACGTTCTTGGGTAAACACTTCTTTGGTCTGTTTGTGCTGCCTAAGTGCTTATCTTGTGAGATTTATAACACAGTTACATTCAAGGCTGAATTAGCAAAAATGATACATGTGCATTTTAGTGTATTAAAATTATGAGAATAATAAAATACATGTGTACATACACATGCACACCAGTGTATCTGTGTACGTGTGTGAATGTTTAGATGTTAGTGTATATTTTATACACTGTTAGTTTTTAAAATACAGTCTTCTCCCAATTTTGTGTCTTTTCTGCTTAATTAGAGGTAGAGGGAGGAGGGAATTGAGCCTAGGCAGGAGGTAACCAGAGCCAGGCCTGTCTCCTCTCTAGCTGGTCTTTCTCCAGCAGGGCTTTAACTCTTTATTTGCCAGAAACCTTACCGAAGCCCTTTAATGTTCCCTGCCTGTCCCCCATCTTTCCCTATGCAGCCACTTGTCAAAGTTAGAAATTATAAACATTAAAGCAGTAAAAGCAACAATATTTGATTGTACAATATATGATTCTTTATGAATACATTAAGGAGAATTATTGGTAAACTTACAGACAACAATTAGAAGGTATCATTCTCGCCCTGTCTTTAATGAATAAGGGGCTTCAGTTCATGCCAGTGCAAAACACGCCAGTTTGCTATTATGAACTATTCCGAGCAGAAGATATCTGTAAAAAAGCACTTTCCCTTTTCCCTTTTTTCCTTTTTCCTTTCCTACTTTTCCTCTTCTCCCTTTCTAGTTCTCTTCTCTTTTGAATATTATCTTCCTTTTATATCATATCTATTACACCTCTTTGTCCTTATTTACACTTATGGTTTCTCATATCACAGAAACAATTAGATATGTACTCATGAGTGATTTATTTCACTTAAGAGTATGTTCTCAAGGTACCTCCATTTGCCTACAGATGTCTCTAGTTTATCCTTTTTTATAGCAGAGTAGTACATGAAAAAGTTTTCAACATCATTAGTTATTCAAGAGATGCAAATCAGAACGTTAAGATTCCATCTCACTCGAGAAAGAACAGTGATTATCAAAATATCAACCAAAAACAAATGCCAGCAGGGCTGTAGGGAAAAAGGAACCGTCCTCCACTGTTGGTGGGAGTGTAGACTGGTCCAGTCACTGTGGAAATCAGTATAGAGATTCCTGAAAAAACTACAACTAGAGGTTCCATTTGACCCAGCTATTCCTCTGCTTGATATCTTCCCAGAAGAATTAAAACCATCATACCACAGCGATATATGCACAACCATGTTCATAGCAACACAATTTGTAATCGCTAAGTCTTGGAAACAAGTTAAATGCCCAACAACTAAATCATGGCTAAAGAAGATGTGGTTTTTCCCTTCTCTTCTTGAAAGCAGGTGATAAAACCATGCTGTGAAAAATTTTCTCTCCATGTCAGGAACTAGAAAGAACTCTTATCACCAGAGAAAGAGAGTTGAGGAGGAGAAAAAATGTCTACAAGCGGATCTTGTTATAGTATCTGCACATCCTTTTAACTTCTCTTATATTTTACTTATTCTCTCACAGTTACAACATTTTATTCAACTTATTACTTAAACACTTAGGCCTACTTGCTTTTAACTCTTTGATTTCTTTTTAAGCTTCCCATGTAAAAATATAAATAAAGTATGTATGTATTTTTGTTAATGTGCTTTATGTCAAGGTAATTCTCAGGCCCAACAAAAGAATCTAAGTGACATGGAAAACGTTTGATTTTTCCCTACACTTATAGCACCATTAACAATTTAGTATATTTAGTGATGAAATTAACTTGTTTCATAATAACAAAGCTATTTATTAGTAATGGAAATTTGTTAAGCAAAGCTGACAGAACAGTTTTATTTACTGGGAAACAAAATAGTCTTGAATAAAATAAAAACATATTATTTCTTGAGTACAAAAAAATATTTTACACAAATGTTAACCATGTTCAAGTTCACTTCAAAAACCATATGTGAAAGAATTCCTAGAAAACAACAGATAAGGAGAGAGAGGCTGGGAGTGGCCGATGGAATGGTTTTTATAAATTATTATTTTTACAGGTACATGTTTGTAGTTCAGTGTGATTCTATTCATCATGGGGAGCTGGTACCTGTACATGACATTTCCCAACCCTTTTTTAAAACTCATCCTCACTTCAGCTCCATTGATCCACAAATTGGGTATATTTTTGCTGTTTGTTGTTTGCCAATACTATGCTGTTTTTGTATCTTTGTAATAAAAGGTGAAGTGTGGGATTCTGATGCCCCCTGCCTTACCCTTGTGGCCCAGAATGACTTGTGCTATTCTACATCTTTTCTGATTCCATGTGAATAAGATTGTTTTCTCTAGATCTGTGAACAATGCTATAAATATTTTGATAGGGATGGTAAATCTATGTAACATTTTTAGAAGTATGGCCATTTTGACTATATTGGCCCTGTCATTAGAGGAAACGAGGCTATCTTTTCATTTTTTGATATCCTCTTCAAACTCCTTTTTCGGAGTACTGTAGTGTCCCTGTAGCGTAGTCTTTTACATATTTGACTAGGTTGATTCCTAAGTATTACATTTTACTTGACGTCATTGCGAATGGAATTGTTTCCCCAATTTATCTTTCTGTGAATTTATTATTAACATACAGAAACATTACTGACTTTTGAGTGTCGACCTTGTATTCTGCTGTGCTACTGAATTCTGTTATTAATTCTCATGATCTTTTGGTGGAATGTTGGGGGTCTTCTATGTAGCAGACCATGTCATCTGCGAAAACTGATAATTTAACTTCTTCCTTTCCTGTTCATGCCCCTTTTATTCTTTCTCTTGCTAAATTGCTCTGGCTAATGTTTCAAGAATTATATTGAACAAGCATGGTGATAGCAGACACCCTTGTCTTCCTGTATTTAAAGTGGAATGTTGGGAAGTAGGTGTCAGTTTGTCATAGGTGGTTTTTATTATAGTGAGATGAAGACTTCCTATACCTATTTTTTCAGGGATTATTTTTCATGAATGGAGCTAAATGAAGAGGTTTATCACTCTTGTAGATTATGTAACTCTCTAGATCTGAGCTGGTTCTGAGGTGATGATAAATTAGAAGTAAGTTCTGCACCTGCACACAGTGGTCTATGTGTCCTGAGCTTGGGGTTTCAACAATTTGTTGAGATGGCTCAGGGGGCTCCTTCAGACTTTTCCCACCTACCCATTAGATTCTGGGGCCCACACATGTGCATCCAGAAGTTGATAAATGTTAACGCTTTTGAGCTTAATTTACTTACATTTCCATTTTACTTTCGATCTTCCTCCAATGGGCTCAGACACCTTTACTTGTTCCCATAAAAACCAAAAATATTCCCCGTGTGCCAAGTGTGGAGAGAAGCTAATGGTTGATTGGAAAGAAGCCCATTAGTTGTCATGTTTGACCACTCTGCAAAATCTAAGAAAACAAATGAAAAACCACCCCATCCACTAGGCATTCCCTGCTCTAGCTCTGCCTGATTGGATCCCTCACAAGTACAATATCCACTTCAGTATACATTAACTTTGCTTAGAGCAAACTTTGCTTGTCATACTATACAAAGCTTGATAAAAACTACTTCTTCACTCCAAGTCCCTTCTTGTGAACCTTGTCACAAATCTGTCACTCTTTGAATCAAGAGTCAAAGCACTAATACAATGCAGATCACCATGGAGCCCAGCTAGATTTCAAAATTCCAGGAAAAATATACTGAAATTCATTTGAAATCTCTGGTAGTTAAGAAATTTGGTTAAAAACATAATTGGATCAAATTGGCCCAGAAATTTATTCTTTAAAAAATGTGTTTTCAATGAAAATTGTGAATCTAACTCCTCACTAAAGAGGTAACTATGATCAGTGAATTATTTGCAATAAATAGCCAAAATAAAAAAAAAAATTGAAAATACTATAAAATGCTAATAGGTTGGTAAGTATTATTTCCATGATTACTTCTCTTTTCCTTCATTACTATTTCTCTTAGGTTTCCAAATTAAATGAGCAGCAAAACCCAACAGATAACTGAGTATTCATTCTGAAGATCTATTAGATTTCATGCACTATATGAAACATTTAACAGGTATGATAGATACAATTCTCACAAAATTCTATGAGATTGTTATTATCAATCTTCATTTATGGATGAAAATACTGTGGGATGAAAAGATTAAATGGCTTCCATTATTTTCACATAGTGGTTAGTTTGAATTTAAACATCAAAATATTACTTAAAAACTATGGCCTTATTATAAACAGATAAAAGTTTTAAAACAAATACAAAATCTTTGTAGCAGTGCTATGGAAGATGATAGGGAAGTAATAGTGTTAACCGAGTCTTTGTTAGAAAGATATAGTGTTTCCAATGAGGAAAAAAAGATTAAGCCGTTAGTGGTAGCTAATGTGAGATAAATTTAAGAGCTATTTTTGAGTTAGATAAATGGAACTGTTATCAGCTCCATTTTTGCTGTTAGTGCTTACCTTGTGTTGACGAGGAATCCCCTGGTATTTCTACCAGTATTTTCAATTATCAGTAATAAGTAGAAATAACCTCACAATGATATACAACAAAAACTTTTAGAACAGCAAGAAAAGGGCTTTTAAATATCAGAGTTCTGTAGTCTAAGATCACAATTTTTTTTTGTCATTGTGAGTGCATGTGTGTATGGGAGAATCTTCTTAAATTGTTGTATTTATATAATTTATGAATCATTTGACCTTTTTTTCTTTGGTGGAAGATTTCTGGTACATTCTTGAGTACCAGAACTATTGTTAAATAGCCAATTAATCTCTCTCTCTCTGTCTCTCTCATACACACACACACACACACACACACACACACACACACACTCCTTATTCTATGGTAGAGATTGTCTTTTATTAAGTCACAATGTATTTTATATCACAAATAGTACAAGTGAAAAAAAGAAATGGCTGTTATTTGTAAATTAAAGAACATGTTATACTTATATTTGGCCTTTCATTTGTACTTAAAATAATAAAATTATATATATATATATACATACATATATATGCATGTATGTATGTATTCTAGATGTAGAACATGATAAGTTTCTATGCGTGTACATTGAATAATGATTTACTAGTAATGGTATTCATAGCCCGAAGATATAATAAATGTACTATTATTGTAAACCTACTTTCCCACTTCTACTACACATTTTATTTAGTTGAAATGTAAGTAGTTTTATTTGAATCTCCTTTTTCCAGAATATACACATTTTTATTTATGTTACTTTTAATTACAAAAAATATATTATTTCATATATACATTGAAGGGTTCCTTTGTAAACACGAATGTCTCAGTATATCAAAACAAGTCTACAGATATACAATGATGTATGACAGACAAAAAATGTAGTTTAACTTCCCAAAATCACTTTTGATAGTTCTCTAGAATGTTCTTATAATACTCGAAGCCAAATATACACATTTAAGTAACTTAATCCCCTTTTCCAGTCAGGATTTTTAAAATTTCATTTTGAACATAGAGCATTGATGTCAAAATATGTTTCTCTTTGAGCTTAGCATGCGTTTCAGATCAAGAAAGTTTGTACATGTGCATCAATAATTTTTGCAATTCTTTGATGTGAAAATTATGATTAAGTGCTTCCCTATAGCCGAATAAGAAGAGAAACATGAGATGAATATCACAAAAACAGGAGCAGATGGCTAAATACATGTATCACATCTTAATTCATCTTTTTATGTAGGACCATAACATAAAAGTACGTTATATTTAAGTGATTTTCTTAGAATTTTCCAGTTCTCTAAAAGTAGGAACGAAATGGCTTTTGAAGTGTACATTATACAGACACACTGCATTTTATTGTTATTATTGTTAATATACTGAATTTCCCCATTAAAATACACACAAATAGTGAATATCTGATTTCTTTAAAGCAATGTAGTTGCTGCACTTCCCACTAATAAAAGCAAGTGCTAAATAAAGTAAATGTCGTGAAGAATATTTTTGCGAGCAAAAAATAGAATATCTCACAGTACAAAAGGAACATAAGTAAATCCATATATTGTCCTATTATCTGTTTTCATTAACATGTTTGACAAATACTGATTTTACCACTTATTCCATCAGAACACCTTATTCCATACATTTGAAGAGCAAATTAATATGCAAAATGAGTTTGATTTTAAACATGAAGAAAAAGTTACAGAGAATGAAGGCATTTATATAAAAACTACAAATATTTAAACTGTTCTCAAGGTATGAGAATCATGAAGGATTTAAATTTGAATTATCTAAATTGATAAAAAGAACTAAGTCTGTGATTTTCCATTTGATTTTTATTGTGTGATTACAGACTTAATATTCGAGACAAATCTGTATAATTTGGATCCTCAAGTTCTCTTTATAATTACAGACGTTTTGTCAATTGCTTCAACTTGCTTTTCAATCTTTTTGTTAAAAAAACTTACTTTTTAATGCAGTCACATAACACTTTCACACGTGGCATAAATACGTGCAACCTTGGAAACACATGTGTTTGTTTCAACTTTTTATTAAATTCATTGTTACATTACTGGCTAAGTTGCAGTAACAAAAATTAAGCCATTTAACAGATTTTATATTTTGGAAATTAACAGCCTGTATTTGAAACTTTCAACAGATAGGTATGTTTGACGGTCTCTTAATTGTAGCGTTACACTAGGGTACCCGTCTTAATAATATGCTTCTTACTCCATTGTGATTTCTACTTGTCTCTTTGCACATCTATTTGTATAATCTAATTAGTTCCTCTTAATATAAGCAAATGAGTATACAAGAATATACGTGTAAATAAACATGGAGAAATACAAGGAAATGAACAGGTCAGTAAATGAGCACACAAAATATTTTTAAGAGAAAGTAATTATACTTCTTTTTTCTAAAACAAGTACAGCTGGGGATTTAGCTCAGTGATTAGAGTGCTTGCCTTGCAAGCACAAGGCCCTGAGTTCGATCCCCGGCACCAAAAAAAAAAAAAATAAATAAATAAAATAAAATAAAACAAGTACAGATCTGGTTCCTACTGAAATATAAAATTTGGCTGAAGCAGAAGTATTGAAAGCCCAGACAACTTACTGGGATCCAGTCACAAAATAAAAACTAAAAAGAGCTGGACATACAGTTCAGTTGTAGAGCAACCCGTGAGTTCAATCCCCAATACTGAAACAAAAACTGAAATGTAAAAAGTTGAATAATAAGAGATACATTATTTATGTGAGTGGTCATAAACAGAGACTCAAATTATTATGAAATAATGTTTTTAAGGCAAATTTCTAACATAAAAACCCATCTTGAAGTTTTTTTTTTTTTTCATATTGTCAGACATTGTTTGGAAAATATGTTGACTTTTTGTCATTCAATTTGAAGATTATAAAAAGAATTAAAATTGTGCTGCGCACTGAAGCATAAGGCTGATGATCCAGATTAAAAAGCAATCAAACTAATAATTAAATTATCTGCTTAAAATTGCTTCTTTCTGTAGAGACATTTCTTTAAATGTTCTTTGCATAATGTTAATAACTTTTCTCCTACAGTGACCCTCATAATTACAGATAAGGTATGCAAACATATTTGTACTCCAGTAAGGTCTTTAACTTGAAAATAATATTGTGCTAGTATCATTTTCTTTCAGAATATAGAGTGTCACTAACTCAGCATTCACTGTAAGGTATAAAAGTGAGCAATTAGTCATGACAACCTGCTGTATGAAACATAATTATAATGTCATCCAGCAGGCCAGGCTTTCTAATGTTTGCACAATGCTTTCCTAAATTAACAATATAATGGGGCTTGGAACATAATTAAGACAAAGCACATCCTTCTGTATCATGCACATGCACATGCACACAACCTAAAGAAACAACATTGATTGCAGATAAACAATTCTCCATTTAGAAAATTGTAGAATACAATTATGTTTTCAGCATATTTCAAGATAAAATATTGTATCTAGTATGTCTTCTGCACTCATAGCAAAGTTGAGCATTACACTCTCAGCCCTTTCCATGATAGCTAATATCACATCTGCCAGAGCCATTATATACTTTTAGTTTTGCTTTTGCCCTCTTTTTCTCTTTGTTCAGCCCATGTGCTCTCTGCAGAGTTGGTTTCTTTCTCAATCTCCATTTCTGCCTTTTTACACAAACTTTGCCACAAAAAAGTTGGGCATTAAGCAAGGGAAAATAGATTTCTGTGAGATACAAAAAGTATTCATTTGAGTAAATGACTTAATCACCCAAATTCAAATCAAATTACAACTGGTTTTGAGAACTGTCTAGTACACAGGAATTTTGCCGGGACTCTGATTCATATTACCTAATTAAATGGTGGGATTTTGTCATAACCAGGAATGCAAATAACATGACAGCAGGAAAGAAAATAATTATGTTCTTTTACTCATCAAATATTTATTGGGTTCTGCAAGGCACTGAGCTCCATACTAAGTGTATTATAGCTAGATTTAGAGATGATTAAAGCTGAAACATCACTGGGAAAGAATGTTATAGTGACAAAAGGAGGGGGCGTTATGAAGTGTTCTGCAAGAACAGGGTTTCCACATAATTAGAAGTTGGAATGGATGATGAGGACTCAAAGGGGAAGCAGCAGAAGATTTTGTGTTACAGTGAGAATAAGGAAATATCAGAGATTGTTTCTTTGAGAATAGGAGATATTTTGGATACAGAATTCAAAATATATGAGAAAAAGAGAAAAGGAAATAAATACAAAAATTTTAACATTTGACATATATGATATAAAAGGATTTATAAAGTTTATTAATGAAAAGAATTCACATTTTATGCTGCTTATTGTTATAATATGTATGTCGCATTCACATAACTAGTTTTTTGTGCTTAACATTTTTCCAAAACTCAGAAATAGTCACTGGAATTAAAATCGTGATGGACACATAAAAATTTGAATCCACTTACTATCAGGACCTACGCTATTTTTGAGGCCAAGACTTTGTCTACTCTTGTAGCTAAATCGCACCCAGGAAAGGTTTTATAATCACAGGACCTGTGCAGAGGTACAAGGATCCATACTAAGAAAGGTACTAGTTGGCTTAGTGCCCTGCTGTCATTGTCTAGAGACCCTTAATAATTCTTTCAGCAAGTAATCCTGTACTTTATTTTGCCCTGGGCCCTGCAAGTTGAGTTCCCAACCTTAGTTTTCTCAGCTGTGTGCGTGGTCTTCTTGCCATTGAGTGGGCCTTGACTTACCTTTGATATTTAGTGGAGTCATGATCCTGCCAGGGAAGATTCACAGCAATACCAGGCTGGGTCGTGGATGTGAAAATTAGGCCGTAAGCTGACGCATAGATTTTTAAAACTCTTTAGTGTTTTGGTTATTGAGCTTTCTCTTCTCAACTGAATGAAAACCTAAGGAGATACAAATTCTGGAATTAATCCAATTGTCTTGAGGTCAAGATGTGAAAAAATAACCCCCGTTTAAGAAGCAGGTCATCACCCACGGAAAGAAGAGCAGAGTCAGGACAGATAGAGGCTCCTGGTGAATTTTCTGGGGTTTCAGAACACACAACACTTGGAATGGCAAAAATCTGGAACATTTAACCAGAGGCAATGAATTCCCCTTTTGCTTCAACCAGGTAAAGTCACATTTTTTGACTCTCAGAAGAGAAAGGATGGCTATAAACTTGCATTTGACAGAAATGTGATAGGAAGCAATTTTCTTTTTCATTTTTGTTTTATGCAATAATTTAAGTAGATATTGGGTTGACATCCACTCAAATTGCAGTTTGAGTTCAAAGTCTTTACTCCAGTGGTAATAATAAGAAATAAATGCTGTGGTTGGAACAAGGCTGTGTTTCACCCACGATACCTGTCGATTTGCCCTTCGGTGCGGTTAGAGGATGTACCTTGGCTGTGTTAAGAAGCACAGATCGTTGTGATACAAGTACCTGTCTATCTATTCCCTGTGTGTAAAAAAATCGGGTAGCATTTTACAGGAAAAATTCTACTGAAAATCTCTATCATTGTTCATCTAGATTAAGTAATCTGGTTTGTTTCACATTCTGACTGAAATCAGAATTTTTTTTTATTGATTTGTCATCTATGTGCCTTCTCCCAATCAATACACATTGATTACACCCTTGCTAGACTGACAATGATTTACTGAGCGACTATGTATAAGGATGGCACTTCCCCAGGTAGGCATCCATTTAATAATTGTCTTTACTAGACTGAAAATAACAGATCTATTGATTAATAACATGACAATATAAAAGAAAAAGTTTTAATACAATGGAGGAATATCATCTATCATCTTTATAACAAATGATGTCTGTCATTCTTGAAAGATGGATTTTTTATTACTTCCATGGCATGCTACTATTTATTATATTCTATTTACATTTTTACAGATAGAACTAATGTAGCTAGGCAAATGCGAATGGGAATCCAGGCTTTGAAACTGAAAGCAGAAATTTCGTGATGTATAATTTCACTTTATTAATACAGATTTCCATATTTTAACAAAACTTAGAATGTCACAGATTGCAAGACCCATGTTATTTTATCTAACATTAATTTTTAAATGTTGTTTAAAAAAACTAGATAACTTTTAATGTGAAAACTATACACAATAAAATCAATGAAATATTGAACACAGAAAATTGTTTGCCAATAAACATTCCCTCTGGAAGTTTCTGTCTGCTCAACATTAGAATTTGCCTAACGTCAATTATTGTTAGTCCGGTCACTATACAATTATAATTTCTTGCAGCCGTGTTTACGTTTTTTCTTACTTATGAGCTAAAGCATATTTTTACATATTCAGTAGTCTTTCAGGTTTCATTTACTGGGAATTACATATTTTCTCAAATTTTTAATGACATGTTCATTATCTGCCTGTTTTCTTGAGACTGACTTTGCAGTCTGGGGCTTTTTTTGTTTGTTTGTTTGTTTTGCTCTGTTTTGTTTTTACTTACATAAGCTGCAATTATTAGTACTTAAATTTTTTTAACTTTCAGCTTGTCTTGAGGAATATGTATTATTCATATAGATTGTTTTCAATTTTATATGTAAACAACCTTCCTTCACAAGAAAGTATGAAAGAGCTAGTACATTTTCAATATTTAAAATCTATCACAAATCTAGATTCAAATACCTATGCTGAATGGCTAATGAGAAAATATATCCCGATAATTCCTGTGACTGGTATATCATCCCTTTAGTTGTAAAAGGTACTGAAAAGTTTATATGTTTTCCAAGAAAGAGAAGGAAGATACCAAGTCCCTGATCCACTTTAAATACCACTATTATTTTCCCAACATTCACAGATCCTTGAAGAGTTCCTGTTTAAGTTAACTACAGTGGCTAGGGCGCTACCAAGGCCTCACAATTGTGGCAGGAGATTTCAGCCTCCACAGATATTCCTCATGGCCTTTCCCGATGGACTATTATTTCCTTCTCAAGTTGCTCCTGGAAACAGAGTGAATGCTTCTAAGATTTTTTAATAATTTCCAGATCTGTTCAGATCCACAGTCTCTCCCTGTTTTTGTCCTCAACTGCACTATAGTATTTTTCTGTGCTTCACAATATCTCCACATCTGCCCACCACCCTAGCATGTGAGGTATGATCCAAGTATATGGTTAATGTCTGCATTTTAAAAATTTATTGTAGTAAAAGATATTTGCATGTTTTATGACATATGATCAAAAATACAATGAATGCTTTTTGCTGTATGCCATCCAACAGAAAGTCAGCCTCATAATAACATTATGGTGTGTCCTCATCCACCTAATTGACTCTGCAACTTTTAGCTGTTCTCCAAAGCCCAGGATAAATAAACATTTTGAATTGGTTCCATATATTCAAGGCAGCTAGAACAGCAAAACTAAAGACACTAACAAAAAAGGGTTTCCAGAACTGCTTCAGAAAGTTTGTAAGTATAGTGGAATAAGTTCATTTGAGGCAAGAGGAAGTATTTTGAGGGGTGTTGATGGGCAGTGTGTCTTTCAAAGTAATAAGTGTTTTTAATTTAACCATTCATTCTTTATTTTGATCATTCACTGTAAATCCTTTAATGGCCTAATATTTTAGAGTAATGCCAAAGCTGCCGATTTCAACTCTTTTTTTCCCCCAGAAAGGAGATTTCAGGAAAAAGAGGCACCTAAAAAACTCACTTGCAAATCAGATAGGTTGGTAGAATTTACATACCATACACTCATAATTTAAATTGTATGACCGAATCTGTAATGGAATTGGCTGGTGGGTTACAGAGAGACTAAGATATGAAGAAGCTGCTCATGTACCTGATTACCAGTGCTATGCTCAGACTCGCTCATATACAGACATCCTCTGTCTTATTCTACTTATGCTGTAATAAATTATTATAAATCTAGTGTCTTAAATATGTTTCTGTATATTTGAAGAAAGCAAAATTTCAAAATTCTGACTAGTTTAAAATTAAAGTTTCAAGAGAGCCAAGTCCTTCCCTGAAAGAAGAATGAATTCCCTAACCCTTTTTTGGCTTTTAGAAGCTGCCTGCCTTCCTCGGCTAATTGCTTCTTCTTGATCTCTCACCAACCTCTTGTTTCTATGGTCACGTCTCATCACTCACACCAATATCCTGCCCCCCTCTTAGGAAGATCCTGGTGATCATATCTAGACTATCCAGATAATCCAGGATAATTTCTCCATCTCAAGATTTTTAAACTATCACCAAGTTCCTTTTTACCTTGCAAGATGACTTTCACATATTCCTGGAGTCAATACATTAATATTTTCGGCAAAATATTGGAGTATTAAACATCAGTATTTGCAATACAAACGTTTAATATTTTAATTAGACCAATGCAAAAATTTTATATTTTTATGGATTCTTCTTACATAGATGTCAGTTGATAGGAGCAACTCATTCAAGTAAACACCTAATAATCCTACCCTTTCTTTTTTCCAAATATCCTTTCTTTTTTCCTCACATCTAATGTATCCTAAATCCAATTTTCCTAAATTTTATTCTTATATTTTTTCTCATCTCTTATCCATAATAATAATATTTAACAATCTCCTTGCATGTAGGCTTAGTCTTTCCCAATCATTTAATACATTTGATGCATGTAAACTTGTCCGAGTGATTTTTTTTTTTTTTTCGGAAATGTAATCTGGTCAAGCCACTTCTCAACAACAACATCATAAAAATCTAGAAATCTGAGGTGGAATAGCTTCCTGTTTCATATAGGATAAACAATAAGTGCATGAAATTGGCTGGCAGGACCCTTTCTATTCTGCACAGGCTGTGCCAGTCCGACTAGCATGCTGATTAGACTCAGGGTTTTCCATTGCCTTGAAAGTTCTTCAGTGCAGACACCGCACCACCTTTGGCTCACTATTGAGTTTCCAGTGACCAGCACAGTAGGTGACAAAACATGCTCAATTTGTTGGATAAAGGATTAAAGTGTTTTCAGAATCATGCCTTTCTTTGATTTTTTTTTCCTTTTTGACTCACACACACATATATACATGCACACACACACGTGAGAGTGTGCGTGAATTGAAGAGAGTTCATGAATTGAATTAATTATTGGTTTGCACCTAATTAAACAAATTTGACATGCTCTTACTATTATTTTCAGATGATTCTAAAATATATGCTTGTAACCTTCCATATTGCTGAATAAATGAACAGTTATACTTGAACTTACAGACTCTGAACTAAATGTTCTTATTCTACTGTGTGTGTATGTGAGTGTGTGTATGTGTGTGTGTGCGTGTGTATTTGTGGACAATACTTAAAAAAAACCTGAAGAAGAAACCAACATATTTACAGATAATTAAATAGAGGGCTCTTAAGCTTGCATTAGATTTCCTTTTATGTCACACACAAACACGCGCGTGCGCGCACACACACACACACACACACACACACACAAAGAATCACAGACCTAGCAGCCTAAAGTCACTCACTTTGTCATTTCATAATACCGTAATCCATAATTCTAGGATGAATTATCTGGTATTTCTCACCTGGCTTTCACAAAGCCAGCATCAAGATTCACTGCAACCTGAAGACTCTGAAATAGATGCGTCCCCAAACCCATTCAGACTGTGACCAGAATCAGTTATTTGCAGGTGCGAGACCAAGACCTGCCTCTCACCAGAACTGGACTTCGCGCACAAGCCTGCCAACTTTCTTTCTCAGGCTTCCGCACGACCATCTTCAGCACCAGAAATTTTCTCAGTGTCATCTCTCCTGAGTCTTCAATGTTTATGAGGTCAACCAACTCTTCTATTTCCTTCTCTGCTTTTTAAAGCCACTTGTGACTATAGTGGATCCACACAGACAACAGAAAATAAGCCATTTATTTTATAATTGGCTGATTAGTAGCCTTAACGCTATCTGTAAAGTCACTACAGAATGGCATCTAAATTAGATTTAGACCAAATAACAGAAGGAAAATGGTCAATGGTGCAGTGGCACCTTCACATTTCTGCCTGTCTTGGTACTGATGGGGGGAAGAAATACTAACTTTGTAAAATACAAAGTGGCATCAAGAAATCTTTGAAACCCTTGGAATACTGTCTATAAAAGTGAGGTGTGGACTAGAGACTATAGAAAGAAACAGAATTTTGTTAGATACTGGGGAATTTTAAATTTTTCTTCCGTAGTTCTCATGTTTTAATTTAGTTGGTTTCCTTTCTTACTGCTTCTTGGGAATCAATAGTAAGCTGACTTGAATTACAATTTTCTTCATGTTATATTTGTGTCCTAATAAAAAGTGGAAAAGTTAAGGACACAGCATCCTAGTCCACTGCAGGCTTGAGCAAGGAAAGGACTCCGGCTGGGATCACTTGGTGCCGAGCGTTAGCTAGGAAAGAAGCAAGCAGATTGTGCGCCCCAGGCCTGCAGGAACAAAGTGCAGGGTGAACTGGAGGTGGAGTCATGGAAAGTTATTCAAAAGTAGGAATCATTGCTTTAATTACTTTAAACCAAAATATTCCTTAGCAGGGTTTTTTTTTTTTTGGGGGGGGGGGTTTCCTCAGATCATCTCTGCCCTCCACAGTGTAGATGATCCAGAGAAATACTAAATCTCCTGAACTTTTTCAAAGATGAAGAGATTTAGGTAATAAGGTAGAGTAGACCATTACTTTCAAGGTACATTCTGGAATTTGATATGCATATGTGGAAAGAGTAAACGCTATCTTCATTTTCTTTTACGTCACTTTGGAATTTCTAGGCTTTCACACTAAATATTTATTATACAGTAAGAGAAACAAGAGTAACATTATTTATTACTATTTAAATAACTTTAAAGTTTTTGCTATTTTTGTAAGTATTGGCAGCACATATTGCATTTTCACTCTTCTTTCTTCTTTCTATACCTTACTTTTGCATTCAACAAAGAGTGTATATGAATGTTCTAAAATTTGCTCCACGCTGCAATATAAACATGAATGTGGTGGTCCTCGGCTTCGATAAAATCAGCCTGTCATGAAAAGTCAAGCAAAAAATTCAATTCACTGAGTGTAGAAAATGTTACCGGTAGAAAAGCTGCTGAGAGTTGGCATGAAAAGATAAGGAGCATTCCAAAATTTCAAATAACCACCCCTTAGCTGGACTGACTTGAGAAGAGTTTTTATTTTATAGATCCACTCTTGAAGTGTAATTTAATCTATATATTTCGGTTAAATTTTGCCATATACCATGTGTGGAGATATTATTCTGATATTGGATAATTCAGTCTTTCAATGAAAAATAAATTTGCCTTCCTGTGAAGGGGTGCTCTTTTATTGGGGTCGCTTGTCCAAATAATTAGGATCACATTGCTCAAGGATATCATTTGGGGCACAATTCTTTTCCTGTTATGCACTGACAAAGAAGAGCTTAGATTACCTTTACTGCACAAATCCTCATCTCTATTGGCCTGACTGTACATTTTTCCTAGGAAATAATATCAATAAAACCACCGTGACGGCTTTTCAAATATGGCTATCCTACAAGAGAAGACATCATCTCTCCCTATTATGACACAGCACAGTGCATAGTCCAAGTTGAAATAATGCTTTCATGTAAATACCTGCCCTCATCCTCTTCTTCCAATCATTATGTTTTTACACTTTTTTTTCAATAAGAACCATAATATAAGATATGTGGGGCATCTAGCTGCCACACCTGTCACTCCGTTGATCGTCAGTGTTGATATACTGGCTAGCCAGAGCTCCTCCCTCACCATCTACCAAATGTTGCTTATTAATTAACAGTACTGATGAATGTTTCTCTTGTCTCTACGACTACACAATCAACAAATAAAATAATGGCTAACACTCAACTAAATAGTTTTTTGGAAACTTGTTTAAGAATTCATTTTAGATATAAAACTAGAAAAAGTATTTCAAGGATTTACAACAAATATATTTCATTTAACTTTTCTCATCATTTCAATTTTTGGGATGTCTGCATGACTATTTATTTATTTCAGCAACAAACGAAGATTCTTTATCCTGTATTACAAAGAAAAAAATTGCATCATGAGAATTTCATTTTTTTACCATTTGGATGTGCATTGCAGATTCTATAATTTATATACAGCATTCTTTTTACTGACAGTGAGAAAAATATGAGTATTCAAACTGTATTTTAAAACAGCTTCAGTAAAGATCTCATTGCAAACATTTAAAACCACATGTTCTACTGATGAATACTGCAATTAGAATGAAAAGAGGGGGGTTGGAGTGTAGCTCACCTGGAAAGCACATGGTCAGCATGCTCAAGGAAGCAGGTTCCAGCCTCAGCAGCACAATATAAGACAAGAAATTTTTAAAATGTTTCCAATATACTTAATAGCTCTTTAGTCTTTACATGTCAGAGATTTTATAATACTAGATACATGCCTCTCACCATGTACTAAACTAAAATCGAAGTGGGTCAAAGATCTAAACATAAAAACAGAAACACTAAATCTCCTGGAGACTAAAATAGGAAGTACTCTCGAAGACATAGGGGTAGGAAAAAAAATCGTGAACAAAACCCAGATTGCACGGGAAATAATACAAAGAACTAGTGCTTGGGACTACATCCTATAAAAAGCTTTTGCACAGCAAAAGAAATCACCAATAGAGCAGAGCTAAAACCCACAGACTGGGAAAAAATTATTGCCAACTGTCCCTCAGACAAAGGTCTGACATCTAGAATATACAAAGAACTCAAAAACATCAAACCTCCCAAATTCAAAGACCCAATCCAAAAATGGGCATCTGAAATGAATGAACATTTTTCAGATGAAGAAATAAAAATTGCAAATAAATACATGAAAAAGTGTTCAATATCATTAGTCATTCGAGAGATATAATTAATCATGTTTTAATTGAAAACTCATAACTGCTTATATTTATGGAGAACAATATTATGTTTGGATGTTTATATCCAACCTCTTTCTCAGGATCTACATTAGTTCCAGGACCTCCAAATACCAAAACCTGCATGAGGATGCATCTTTTATATAAAAATCCATAACGTCTGCGTATGACCTAAGTTCATCTTCCCTGACATAGTTTGGATGTTGAATGAATTACAAAGGCTCATGTGCTAAATATCTTTTCATTGATGTTTTGTTAATGAAAGGCTGTGAAAAACTTTAAACAGTGTGGCAAATTGGTTATGGACTCAAAACTCCAAAACACCGAACTTTGAAAAACCTTTCCTCTTTTTGGATTTATTACCTCAGGTATTTTGTTACAGTAATAGAAAATTGCCTAACACATTCCACTATGCCTTAAATCATTTCTATATTATTTTAATAATTAATGCATTGCAGATATTTTGTAAATAGTCTTTATATCATATTGCTTAAGGAAGAATGACAAGAAAAAAGTCTTTATATGTTCAGTACACATGCAATTACTTTTTCAAATATTTTTAGATTCAGTTATTTGAATCAGTTCATGGATACAAAATTTACTAGCACAGAGGGCTGACTCTAAAATGGAATGATTAAATAAAGTTATGCATCACTTCACATAGCCATCATTGTTGGTAATTACTTGATATTTGAAATTTACTCTCTGGAATTTTGAAATACACATTTTTATTAACTATAGTCAATGAACTGTACAATAGATCCAGAAAACTGCAGTAAACAACAAAACAAATAAATGCCACGAATTTTAAAACAACAACTTTTTATTGTTCATGATTCTATGTGTTATCTGGGTGGACTGTCTGATCTGGCTAGACTCCTGTCTGCATCAGGCTGTGGTTAGATAAGCAAATGTTGCATTTGTTTATATGTGTTTCACAAGTGTGAGGCTGCACTGCTTGTAGACTGATCTAGTATGTCTTTTGTTGGAACAAATGGGCTTTTCTCCAAGTGATCTTATTTTTCTATAAGTTTTGTTAGTTTCTACTTATTAGAGAGACGTATGTTCCTAAATATGATAGATGGTCTGGAGGTGTAGAACGGGAAGCTTCACACCTTTACTTCAGACACAACCTAATTATAAGGGAAAGGAAGTAACAATACCAATCCAGATACAAAGGATCGAAAAAATAAATTTTACTTTTTAAAAATAGAAGGAGAAAAACCAGATTGTTAAAAGCATTATATATGGTATTGAAATTTAGCTGATAGTTGTAAAGAAAATGACTTGCAACGTCCTAGTATTTTGACTTTAACAGAACCCCAAAGACCCTTGTGTTAAAAGTTTCTTCCTCAGCTGAGTGTTCCTGAGACAGCCTTTGAGGGGTGGGGCTTAATGCAGAGTCTTAGGTCAGATGGGTTTGTTTTGAATACGTGGTGGGATCCCTGTTCCTCTTGATTTCTTTTTTTGTTGTCGTTTATTCCTGAACCATGAGGCGAAAAGATTTTTTTTTCCTCCATGCACTCCTCTGTACTCATTTGCTCCCTTCCTCCAAAACAAACAAGGCCAACTAACCATGGACTGAAATCTCCAAAACTGTGAGCTGCAATACAGGTTTTTTTCTATATAATTTATCTCGGGGATATTGTTGATAATAGAAAACTAAGAAATTATATGGTTATTATTCCTCTTTTACGTGGAGCATGTACTTGCTCAGGCTGCTATAACAATGTATTAAAGTTTGGCTTCCTTTAAAAAAAATATAAATTTAATTTTCATGAAGTTCTGGTGTTTGGATATCTGAAATTGGGGTGTTAGCCCGATGAAGTTCTGGCGAAAGCCCCCTCTGGATTTCAGACTGCCAACCTCTCTTCTATCTTCACATAACAGAAGAGATTAGCAAAGCATTTGGGATTTATACAAGGGCACAGATCCCATTCGTGAAAGCTCTACTTTCCAGACCTCATTAATCCTAGTTATCTCCTAAGGGCCCCGACTCCTAAAATAATCACATAGTACAGTCTGAACACGTGAAATTGGGAGAAGGAGGACACAAATATTCATTTTTTTACAGCAAAACAGAAAGGCATTAGAGTGCTCCGAAAATAAGACTAATATTCATGTGAAGAAAGGAAAGTGAAATTGAAACCACACATTTGAGTGTAGTGGAAAAATTTTAGCTAGAAATGTAAATACAAATTCTAATATCATAAATATATATCTTCATTTATAAATTGAGTACATTTAACTTTATTTCTGTCATCCTATAACATGAAAACCTATTCAATTCTGATTCTAAACAAGCACACGAGAAAACTGTCTTTAAATTTTTGATGAAAATGGTTTCTACATCTTCACTCAAGTTAAAACTAAAATAAATGTGCTCAAATAGTTTTTCTACTTTCAGCAGCCACATGTTTTAGAAAACCTGCACGTGTTAACCTTGAACCCTTTTGCTCTTATACAGCGATTTGGGTTTTTGTCTTTTTTCCTCTTTCAAAATTTTGGATGATCCACTAGACCAGAACCATGACCGTTTTACGTGAATTTTAGGTGACTAGACCAATGGAATGTTGTATTAGGACGTAAATATATTAAGTAGTTAACACATGCAACTGAGGAATAATCCATGTATAACATTTTTATTAGAAGTTATAGCTTATTTCAAACAGAAAAAATAATGTATGATTATAATCATCTTTCTATATTTCTTGGAAACTAACAAAATTGGCCCAACTATTAGAAATTTCAATTAAGTAGACATCTGTTGAAAACACAGCAGAGTAGAATACAATCTGTTTCAAATATTTTTTGCATAATGTAGCTGACAGACAGTTCAATAAAGCAAATAACAAGGGGAATAAGGTTAGTACTTTATTGACAATTAAATATGAATAGTTGATACTTTTAAGGAAAAGCAATTTAGAAAACCAATCATAACCATGCAGATAATAGTTATTTAAAACAGAGTTTTAAATAAGAAGGAAAGAGAGCTTTAATTATGTTCAGGAAAATACAGTATTTTTTTAATAACTCTAAGAAATATTTATCTGATGCACTATTAGAGTTGAAAAAAATGACTCAATATAATTATTAAAACATTTGAAAATAGTACAAGAACAAAATATATATTCTTCCATATATACATATATAGGTATATGCTATATAACGCATATGCGCGCACTATAGGAAACATATAAATGTATGTTTATGTGTGTGGTGTGTGGTGTATGTGTATATGGATATATAAATATATTCACTAATATATATATTTACCACCTATTTAATGTACAAGATACTCTATTCAGTAATAGAAATACAGTATCTTATGTTTATCATATTTCATATATTAACATATTTCTATGATGTGGAGATTTATTTTATTTTTCTTGTGAAATCAATGCAAATACTTTTTGCGTATGAAACATTTCACTGAGATATTGTTAAATGAATTAAGGAGCAGGGTCTTCTTTGATGGTGAGACTCTGAAGTCTCATTGATGATTATGGCAGCGTTAGGATTTTCAGATGCTGTATCAGGGTGTAACAGCTGAACGTCTTTTATATTCTGAAAATTTCATTTGACTCACCATTAGTAATAATTTTATTTTATGTTTTAGAGTTTTTGTTAGTACTCTTTTCGTCTTGTTTCTGCGCTAAGGGTCTTAAAATCCAGAAGTGATAATCTTATAAGACAGACACACAGTCACACCTTCCCCTTGCCTCTGCTGTGTTTAGGGGAATGAACTGTTTTCCGGTCGGCAGCAGACAACTACCAAAAGGAAGCACCGTGCCCTTCACCAATGCCACACCTCTAAACCTCCAAAACACACGGTGACTTTTTTTCCTACTGTTGTCTTTGTTTTTAAAAGGTCAGAATTTGCAAAAATATATGTAAGTAAATTTACTTGTAATAAAATTTAGAATTCACAAATTGTTCATGGAATATATATTTATAAATTTACAAGTATCAGGATACATGGAACACACATTATATAATAAGACAAATACCATATCGAAACGATGTAAAATAAGTTATTAATCAAGTGGGTAATGTATACACAGAAATGTAAAATTTATAGAATACCATATAACTAAGGTACAGGACAGTAAACAAAATTAGAGATACGGAAATAATAAAGGGGAAAATTAAAATGGCTTCTTCAAAGATCATGGTAGTATATATAATATACCATAAACATAGTTTTTAAACCAACTACACTTATGGAATATACATTTAAATGAAAGAGATGGAGGCTAAACCAACAAAAATGTATATTTTGTAGCATAATATTTGCTATCAAGAAAAAGGAGACAAAAGAACACGAGAAAGGATGGAAGTTTCAAGAAATGTCCTTCCCTTCATGCAGCTCATGTGTGTCACACAGGTATTTGTAGAAACAACCATTCCGCAGGAGCTAAGAGCTACTGCAAAGGCCCAGAGTTCACAGAGGCTCGATGATCACCGAGATGCGCCGTGTACCTGAAGTTTAAGTGTGAGGATGAGAAGCACGAGACTGAGAGGTCACTGTCAGTGGACTTCTGTGTGACTTGTAACCAAAGATCAAAGCGCGTGCTTGGATCTGGGTAATACATAAGAGCATTGGAGGACGTTCTTAGGCCATGTTAGCAGAAGAAGCATTTTGTTTCTGAAAATGTAGGTACTGTCTGTAAATGATAGTTTCTTTTTGAAAAATCTTTTAGAGTTTTTTAACTCCAAAGCCTACTTACCCAAGGTAAGCTCAGGTCAGTCTTTAAAAAGTACATTAATTTGAAATTACTAATCCGGCATATTTTAAAACATTGAAACAGTCATAATTTTTTTAAAAAAAAGTAATTTCATAATACAATTACTATGATAATTTCACAGAAATAATTACTTTCAAGTCATAAGAGAGTAATCCAATTTTTCAGAATCTGAAAGTGATTAAGAAAGGTAAGATATTTTTATGATTGAATAAATTTATGCTGCAAGTAAATTTCTTGGATAGGGAAAAAAGAAAATTATAATATTGCTTAATTATTGAGTTACTTAACATTTTTGTCTTGTATGAAGTGTGATATATCAGCATTTCTCTGCGGACTATAAATAGTATATGTGCTGAACATGCAGACTGTGAATAAAATGAAACTTAAGACACATTTGAATAAGTTCAGAAGAAAATATGAAGTTAATAAAAAATCTTGAGATATGTTATCGTGAGAATGAGCCAATGAGTCAACTGGAATTTCTAATTTCAGTTTTGTGAGAAACCTCCACATTGATTTCCCAGCAACAATGAAGAAAGGTTCCTTTTTCCTCCACAACATCTTCCTCACTTGCTATATTTTAAGTCCCTAAAGACACCCATTTTTAATGGAATAAAATGGAATCTCAGTGTTGTTTTGACTTGCATTTCCCTAACTGACAAAGATGCTGAATATTCGTACTTGTTGTACTACTTGTACTTCTTGTGAGAAGTGTCTTTTTTATGTCATTTGTCCATTTTTTTATAAAATGATTTGCTTTTGCCCATTTTTGATAAAATGATTTATCTCTACTTGTTTGAGTTCTGTTTATATTCTAAATATTAGTCCTCTATCAGAGAAGTAGCTTGCAAAATTTCCGTTCACCAAGTTGTCTGTTTTAAGTTGGTTCCTTTGTTGTGCATAAATTTTTTAATTTGCCATATTTCCATTTTTGATTGTTAGAATTATTTCTTGTCAAATTAAGCTTCTGTTCAGGAAGTCTTTTTCTATCCACGTGTCTTCAAGTGTTTTATCTATTTTGTCTTCTAGCAGATATGGTGTTTCAAGTTTTTATCTCGGTGTCTGAGAGATATAGGTGTAGATCCCTTCTTCTGTGTGTCAGTAACTAGTCTTCCCAACACTGTTTTTCAAAGAGGCTGTCATTCCTCTAGGGTTTGGCTCCTTTGTCAAAGATCAGATGGTTAAAGGCGCATGGGGCTGCCTCTTTGCCTTCTGTTCGATTTTCATTGGTCAACTTGTCTCTTTTTATGCCAGTTTTTTATGAATCTCTCAAGTACAACTTGAATCCTGTGATTATAATGACCTCTACTTTGCTCTTTTTCTTAGAATTGCAATGGTTATTCTGGATCTTTCTGGATCAACATAAATTTTAAGATTGTTTTGCTAGTTCTGAGAAGAATTCTGTACATATTTTGATTGAAATTTCATTAAATCTATATATCATTTTTTGAAACCTGGCCACATGAGATGCTTTTTCCATTTTCTAATCTCATCTTCAATGTATTTCTTCAGAGGACTGTAGTTTTAGTGACAGATGTCTTTTACCTCTTTGATTATTTTGATTCCTAGGCATTTCATTTGTTTTTAAATTCCTATACATGGGATTGTTTCTCTGTGTGTTCCTTACTGGTGTACTGGAACACTATTAATTTTTGTCTGTTGATTTTGAATCCTGCCTCTTTTCTGTGAGCCCTTCTAAAACTCAAAATGAAAGTTAAACTCTGCCAACATACAATGGCCCATATTAAATATTCCTAAGCCAAAAGCGAGGAATGGGGGGATCTGTACCAATGATCCAAAGCACACTGAAACCTAGCAGGATCAAAAATAATTGCTGTAGCTCATTGTCCATTACACAAGACAGGTTATGGTGAGATGTGGATTTGAAAGGCACTGAGTGGATCCAGCCCAGTAGTATCGTTGGTGGCCGTACCTCTCATGACCTCTTGCTTGGACAGGCTTTGCTCTTTCTTAGTGGGTTTTCTTGGCTGTTCCACATTCCTACCTTCTTCAAATTTGGGGGTTCTCCATTGCACCTTCAGCTTCACCCTCACATCTTCACATACTGCCATTTCAGGGGTGTACTGGCCAGCCTCCCAGGCCTTATTCTGAAATCCAGGGTGGAAGTCTCCCTTACCGTAGAACTCTTGTATTCCACATGCTTGTGAAAACAGAACCATGTGGATGGACACACAACAAAGTCTGCTGCCAGCTCAAGCATTAGCCCTATCCCCTGGAATTGCAGCTGTAGAGCCCTCTGAGTGACCGGGTAGCTGACTGTGAACCAAACATTGTGAAAGCCATTCCCTAGAAGCAATGCCCCAAATGATCTTTCTGGAGCTTAATGTTATAGGGTTCTCTTCTCAAAACTGTCTTTTACCTTTGTAATTATGAGCCTGCAAAGATAAGGTTCTGCTTTCTCTGTAATTTCCTGAAGCCGGCTTTGTATTGCCCTGTTATAAAGTACCTGGATTACTTTTAATGGAAGTTTTTCAGCAACCAAGTTTTCTACTAATACAACTTAGAGGTCCTTCCTTTTCTGGGGAAAATAAAAACTTTTCATATGAGCTGTTTGCTCCTGATTTTCAGTTTAGAGTGGTATTTCAGTTCACAAACTGAATTCATTCCACAGTTCTAGAAAGGATGGCCACTTTTGTGTTTGTGTGGGAAAAATGGCTATGGTTGTGTTGGACACCTGATGCAGAGTTCACAAACAAAAACAAAATTTTGCCAAATGCTTCTGTTTGTAAACCAAATTCTTCCCAAACAAAATAATTTGTGAACTGAGATGCCATTATAAACCTGATTAAAAGTGACAAACAGTATTCATGCTACATCCTGAACATTAGGCTGCCTTAAAATTTCCCCTGCTAGCCCAGTGTACCTACTCTCAGTCTTACACAAAGATCTCAGGATATTAAGAAGTGTAGACAAATTTTCTGCCAGAAGATAGCACACAAGGCCTAGAATCCAACTGCCAATGGAGTCTTTGTTTCCAACTAAAATGTCCTGAGCCTGCAATTTATCATCTTCGTTTCTATCAGCAGTTTGGTTTTCTGAAGTCCAACAAGAATATCCCTTCAATCTCGGCTCACAGAATTCAGGGGCCACTTCTCCAGGTGGCACAGCCAGACCTTTCCAAACTCTTCCTGCAAAACATTTCCAAAGGTATCTAAAACACATGGTTAAGTAAAGTCTCAGTGATGACTTCACTTCTCTGGTACCAAAATCTGTATCAATTTCTGTTCATTAGATGGACATATACAACACATGATATATGAAGGATTTACGAAAAAGGGTCAGAATGACTACCTGTGGAAATCACAGGTGGAAGAATGCAAAGTGGCCATCTGTGTGTTGGAGACTGAGAGGATCCAACCAAAACTTGAAGGCCTGGTGCTCTCTGCAGGATCTGGAGCTTTTTCTTTCTTTTTTATTCCATCCACTACAAGTCTATTGTTTGGTGCCACCCATATCCAGGTTGCATCTTCCCTCCTCAGTTTGTGGCAGTCATGTCAATCATTACCAGACACACAGAGAACATCGCTACACTAATCTGCCAGGTGTTTAATTCATTCATATCACAGGGGTGGTATAGTCCCCTGCTATAATCGTATTGCTGTCTAAATATCCTTTATGTCAAGAAGTTTTGTGGTAAGAAATTGGTTATGCCAATATTTAGTGAATATATACTTAAATTATCGTATCTTTCAGTTGAATTGTTCCTTTTCAAAGGATGCAGTGACCATCTTTGTTTTCTCTAGTCACTTTTGGTTTGAAATCAACTTTCTCCAAAATTGGGACACCAACACCATTTTTTTTTTTTTTTTTTTTTTTTTTTTTTTTTTTTTTTTTTTTTTTTTGGTGCTGGGGATCGAACTCAGGGCCTTGTGCTTGCAAGGCAAGCACTCTAATCACTGAGCTAAATCCCCAGCCCACCAACACCATTTTTAAAGGGCTACCATTCCTCCAATGTATGTTTTTGGGCTGTTTGTCAAACATTAAGTAAATAAATGTACTTGAGTTGTTTCTGCATCTTCTATTCTGTTCCATTAATCTTCATGTTTGTTCTTGTTCCAACACCATGCTGATAATCTTTGTAATATAATTCCAGGTCTATGATGGTGATGCCTCCCACTTTTCAATTTTACCCAGGAATGTTTTTGCTATTCTGGGTTTCTTTTGGATCCATACAAATTTTAGGATTGTTTTCTCCAATTCTATAAAAAATGCTGCTGGTGTTTTGATTGAGATTGCATTAAATCCAGAGAACAAAAAAAGCAAAATGTGAAAAAGTAATCAATGGGATATAAGAAAGAGGAAAGAAAGGAAAAGAGAGGGGTCCAAATGAGGAGTCAAATAAAATTAATAGTGATAGAGTAGAGTTGCCAGAAAGAATAAACAAGAAAAAGATAAACAGAGCTAAAACAGGAGATCAAAGCAAAATAAGAATGAAGAGAAAAAAGAAGGGTAAAAGAGAAAGAGAGAAAAGAAACCAAGGAGATAAAAGAAAGAAAAGGGGAGGGCAAAAAACCCCTAAATATCCGATGAGGGAAAGATAAAAATAATACAAAATAGAGAAATCCAAAAATGATCGAGTCAAAGAAATGATTCCTGGGTTATTAGATGAGTGTTTTCTTCCCACGACCTGCTGTCTTGAATACTTCCTGAACTTCAAACTCACATGTCAGTATTTGACATTTTAATCAATATACATCTCATATTGGAAGCTTATATCTGAGTTATCACTTTTATGGATGGACTCACCCCCAAACCTGCTTCATCTACAGTCTTCTCTCACCTTAGCTAACAACAACTAAGTCTTTCCAAAAATATTGGTGTTATGCATTTGCTGTTGTTAAACATTATCAAGAAATATCCTTTCAGAATATTTGCTCTGGTTTCCCCCCTGTCTGGAAGAATCTTCTCCAATATCCCACTTAATCCCACATATTCATAGGCCACTGTCAAATATCAAACAGGCTTCCCTTTCCACTTAGTGTAAAAATAAAGATCATTCCTCCTCCCGGTCTTAGATTGTACCATTCTTCTTCATATAAGTAATTTTTATATGTTTCTTTCAAAGGTATAAGAAGTAGAAAAATGTACTCCAGCCTTCAATTATTTTAACATTTTATTTTTTTTTTACAATTTCTTTTAACTTATTGGTTTCTCAAACATTACTAATAAAAATTTTAAAAATAATTAAAATTGCCAAAAATCAAATTTTTATTAATCTGCGGTTTTATTCCACTTTAACAAATATTTCATGTCACAGTAGAAATTCAAAATAAAGAAAGGTTAAATAGAGAGTTATTAGAAATAATATATCACTGTGTGTCTTTCATTTTGAATGACCATGTCCAATTGTTCTTTACTAAAATAAATATATTTAAATAAAAAGGGAAAACGACCCATGTGCAGCTGAGAAGAATGTGTATTCTGCTGTTGTAGGGTGGAACACTCTGTAGACATCTGCTAAGTCCATTTGTTCACAGAGTTGATTTAGTTCTGATATTTGTTAATTTTCTGTTGACCTAGCTATTCCCCTACTGGGGATCTTCCCTGAAGAATTAAAATCGTCATACCATAGGGACGTATGCGCAACCATGTTCATAGCAACACAATTTGTAATACCTAAGTCTTGGAAACTACCTAAATGCCCAACAACAAACGAATGGCTAAAGAAAGTGTGGTTTTTCTACATAATGGAGTACTACACAGCCATAAAAAGGATAAACTAGAGTCATTCGTATGTAAATGGATATTCCTTGAGAACATACTTTTAAGTGAAATAAATCAGACACTCATGAGTACACATTGAATTGTCTCTCTGATATGAGAAACCGTAACTGTAAATAAGGACAAAGAGGTGTAATAGATATTATATAAAAGGAAGATAACATACAAAGGAGAGGAGTACTAGAAAGAAAGAAGGGGAAAAGCAGAAAGGCAACAAAGGACAGAAAAGGGAAAGGGAAAATATGGAAAATTAAGAATAAACCTGCTGTAAATAGGGAGGGAGGGAACAGAGGGGAGGGGTGGGGAAGAGGGGGGAGAACCAAGATGCATCATGTGCAGGTACAAAATAAATGTGATGAATGTAACCATTATATGTAAAATGTACCAATACATGTTCTTGGTTTAAAATAAAAAAAAGATAAATAAAAAGGGGGTTCCGTCACTGTTGTTCAACCATACAAGTACATTGAGGAATCTGAACTGGTTTATATGGGACTCACATTAGCCTTATAAGATTTTTAAGTTTTCATTCCTTTCTTTATACCTATTTGTATGAGGTAATAACCATAAAATATACTTTTATTTTGTTATTTTTAATTTTTAACTGACTGTACTTGGGATAGGCTTTGTGATATCAGTTGAAGACACTTATTGCAGGGCACTAAAATAAGGAGAGTCATCTAGGTAGATAACATAGATTGCTGTTTGTGAATTTTGATTAAACAAAATAAAAAATCAGCCACTTCCACAAAAGTAAGTGCAATTCTTGGCACACAAGCGGTGTTGCTTCACAGGTCTACAGACTGAAAGTGAAGCCCGCAGGGATGAGGCAGAATCCCCACGTTGCTGACACAGAATGAATTTCTGTCATCTGTGAGGGTTGGAAGAAAGCAGTGTTTTTGTCACGTTTTCAATGTCACAGGTCCGGGCAACTCGAGGCAGTAAGTATCCCAGATGGGCAATCACGATGGCTGCTCTGGAAGAATCCCAGCAGAAGGAGCCGGTGCTAAGCATAACAAGAAGAAAGCAAAACCAGCTCTCAGACAGCCTACCAGCTTGTTCTAAGAATCACGGTAGACACCCGTGGAAAATGCCAAGAGCACAGGAAAACAAAGGAGGAAGGGAACGTGTGTGCTTTGGGAAATTTGGGTAATATTCTTAGTATTACAGTGGCAGTGAAATTCAACCTGGTCTGAGAAGTTACTGATGTTTATTGAACTAATATATTGTTTTGATGGTAAATATGGACTATTTCAGAAGTGAGATTAACAAATAACTATCTCCTGATTTCTTTATTTATACTTCTCAATTCAACACAAATGCCAAATATGTAATTTTATCATCTCGCAACTTATTTCAAACTTTATGAATATCTGCTGGCTATTACTACTCCTGAAAATATGATACACACTGCATTGAATTTTCAGAGTCTAGAAAGAATAAGAGTACAACTAATTTAAAAAATAGTTTTCTAAAATGTACAATGAAATGGATACCAATGACAAGAAGTACGAATACATTTAAAATGTAAGGCTAGAGAACAAAAAATAGAGTTACTTTGGAAAGAAGAAGATTTATATTTCCCAATGCTTTAACTTTTTGCAATGAGTTTTGATTCTACCTACGGAATATAAACTTAAAAACTAAAATCATTTTTCCAGCAAGCGTGTATGTCTTACCAAAAATAATTCTCAATGTATGATCAAACACATGCATTCCCAAATGTTACCGTAAAACATCAATTTGGAAGCTCTTTGCCAATATTGATACTAAACAAAATAAATTTTTAAAAGTCTGGCCATAGTGAAGAAATCATCGACAGTAAGCCAGAGGCTGTGATAGGAGTCTACAAGGAATAAGTAAAGGCTTCAGACTAAATAAAAATGTGATAGAGGCATGAACAATTTCTCCCAGGTTTCTCAACTTGGTATTGAGGAAAGTAATTACTGCAGATAAAATGAAAGAAGTCCTGCTATGTGGAAGAGGACGGATGACCTTAGTTTTAGAAATGGTATTGACTTTTCCTCTGAGGCACTGAAGGAACCGCATTGCGGGGAAGGTAAAGAGAAAACAAAACAAGAAAAGTAGCAGGTCATTTTAGTGGAGCTGCCGTTTGTCTGAAGCTATCTCAAAATAGGTGGAACAAAGTGACAGACACTTCTGTGGACTGACAGACCTTGAGACACATAAGAAGAGAAGTATGCTATGAGAATGATACGGGAATTACTGCTTCTCAATATGAAAATGCTAAGTTGTTAAATTTATTTTTAATTAAATTGCTACTTCATCTTTAATATTATATATTAAGATTATGATAGACTGTCTAAATAACAGGTGAAATACAAAATTTTCACAAATAAATGGACAAGTTAAAAATGGAAAAATACTATCATTGAATCTTTGTCTTATTTTAGAATTCAGGGACAAATTGTGGATTTAATATTTAGCAAGTATCTTGACAATGAATAAACACTCAATTATAGATGATTGAAACAACATTACATCACACCATTTGCGTAGAAAGCCTTTTCTAACACAAATGTTATATAAAATGTTTAATTGTTTTATATACAGAATATTTAATACATGTTTTGTAACCAATTTCTAAATGTTCTGCCTCTCTGCCGTGTCATCTAATACTGTTGGTCTGGTCTGGATCAGGTATCCCGAGTGTTGCTTGTTACTGGCTTCCTCCCGGCTTCCTCCCCAGACCAGGGCACTGTGGGATGTCATGGCTGTAGAGCCCAGTGGGACACCTTTTGGTCAGACAAGCACGTGCTCTTGGAAGTGATATTGGCACCCTGATCCTTTTCCTTTCTATAGCTCTGACCATGAGCCGAGCAGACTTCCTCTGCCAGGAGTTCGCACCATGACGTGCCGCCTCACCTCAGGACCAAAAGCAGAAAGCCAAGCAAGTGTGGCCTGAAATGTCTCAATTATTACTCAAAAAAAAAAAAAAAAAATTAGTGCTTTGTAGTTGATTATCTCAGATATTTCATTACTGTAAAATAAAGTAGACTAATAGGAGTATAATTTCCTTTAATAGAATATTAACAATGATAGTCTTGTGCATGTTTCTTCCATGTTTTCAAGCAATTATCTTTCAACCCCTCCTTGTGAATAAATACATAATGAACTAAATTCAGGGTAAGGTGAATCTTATGAATAAAATAATATCATTTACTATGACTTAAAACATGTGTAGCTGGGGATTTAGCTCAGTGGTTAGAGTGCTTGCCTTGCAAGCAGAAGGCCCTGAGTTCAATCCCTGGCACCAAAAAAAAAAAAAAAAAAAAAAAAAAATGTAAGTGGGTTTTCTAGTTGAAACCATCAGGAAAGATTCCCTCCGAAGGAATGCTACTTAATAAATCCTGACATAGAAGCCAAGCTGGGCAGGGAAAGGATTTACCAAAAAGCATTTTAGTGGCAGCTGCACAGAGGTTGACGATACTTTCTACATGGATCTTTCCAGCATCATGCAACTTGTTCACTCTCAAAAGTAAGGAAAGTCAAGCAGTTCTGCAGTGACCCAGACTCTAGAAACTTCAACCATTTTCTAAGACAGTGTTAGTGCGTGAGTCATTTTAGTAGAACATAAGTTAAACATGACGTTTCTTAGTGCAATGTAAACTTACGAAGTAACTTTACATTGATATTCTCATTGAAGCAAGTGATAAGATGAATTCTCCCAATCAAAATCTATGATCATACTTTGTAACAAATTACACATGTGGATACTGACATAAATGAGGTATATAGGGCATATACAGGAGGGATTAAATTAAGTACTGCTGGAGAGAAAGGTGATAGCACAAGATGGTAGGTTCTTGTGAATGAAAGATATATATGTCCAGAGAATTTGGTTCACGATATTGGACCAGGTCATAGGAATTTTATGTTATGATATATCAGCAACTTTTGAGTCATAAATCAAGAAAAATACATGACTATAAAATAAATATCAGATGCAAGAACAAGGATAAAGATAAATACTTCCAGCTAAACACTGAATTCAAATCCCAACATTTGGAAGGCTGAGGCAGGAGGATCATTGTTAGTTTGAGGCCAGTCTGGGCTACATGGTGAGACCCTGCCTCAAAAAACAAAACAAAACAAAAATTTGCTCATTCAATGCATATGTGAGAAAGAGAAGAAAGAGGAGAAAGGGAAATATTAAGCTCTTTGACACGTACAGATGGGTAGTCAAGTTGAGTGCAATAGATTAAAAAGTACAAGGTGAGCCAGACTGGAAAGCTATACTTGAAAATTCGGATGGATTCCCATAGAGATAATGAATCTGGCAACAGAAAATAGAATAGCGTCTTTGCAATAAAGAGAACAAAAATTATACAAGTAATTATTATGAATGACATTCTTTAAAGCCACAGAATCTAAATCATCAAAAGCTGCAGGAGAGGAAGTACCATTGGTTTATTTTGATAATAATATATTTTAGAGAAAGTAACATTTCAGATATTCTTAGAAGGATTTCTATTAGCAGTAATTAATGGCAAGCAATGGTTTCAACTGACAGAGAGAACAACATAAAGATAAATATAGACTCGAATTTATGGCCGTCCACCATGCTGTGTACCACGGTGGGTAACACCCCAGTGTAACTGAGATGAATGCCACTATCAGGGGAATCTGATGCAGAACCCTGGAATGGCAGATTGAAAACGCAACATTTCCTGTCTTGAATACAAAAGTGCCTCATTTTTAATTAATTTAGTAAGCTACAGAAGAACAAATGATGGTTATTGAGCAAGAGCAGGAACAGAACTTTAGTTTAGAAGATTAAGTTGGCAGCTGTGAAAGTCTCCTTTGAATATTCGATAATAATGTTTCCCTGCTTGTAATTAGCTATCATTGTTGAAAGAGTATCGTGTTCATTTTGAGAAAATTTCTCTTGGTGAAAAGCATTTTCAAGATAAAAATTAAATACGTGGAAGCAGTGTACTGATTCTGCTTTGAATTTACATTCTCATCATAGATTCGTCATTTAATAGAAGGTGAATGAAGGAAACAAAAGTGTGTGTCTTTGCTGAAGTGTTCTGAAAACATCATATTGCAAAATAGTGAAATGACAAACATCATTTCTACCCATGTAAAATCATACCTGTTATTAAGAAGTGGAGGCAAAATCTCATAAGTCACTATGGGTAAAATATGGAATACTTATAACTGGTCATAATTAGAAAACATTTTCACATAGTGATTGGCCAGTATGTATGGTATATTTATTATTTAAAATAAGATTAAATGCAAAAGTGTTTCATTAGCTGTAATGAGGACTTAGGAAACCACGGTTTTTAATGAATGAAAAACTATTACCCTCAATAGAAAATAAATGTCATTATATGAATATCCTGCATTCATTTAAAGTAAATAAAAACAGATATGTATGGATCGAAATTAAATCATGTGTTTCAATAATTAGTAACTGTTTCATATAACAAATTTATTTCACTCTATTATAGAAATTTGATTGTATGTTTCTCTCTAACTGAAAAGTTATGACTTCTTTTAAAGGACAATATATTTGTGATGGAAAAGTAATGTTTTTCCTTAGTTATAAAAATAGTGAAAACCTACTCTTGGTATCAGTAGCGGAAGAAGTGACTATTTCAGAGATTATAAAGCTTTGTCCAAGGAAAGTTCATAGATTTTAAAACATTAAGTATTTTTAGGGCAACCATAATAATCTGTGTTGTATTAATTTTGCATATTGAGAATTTAAATTTCCAAGTATCTAAAGGCCTGATACAATATTGTATCAGTTAACAAAGCACAAAATCTTATCTACTTACACCAATTTTAATTTTAAACTTTATTTCTTCTAAACAAGGAGCTTAGAGTAGGAAACGTGATCAGAGTTACATGTGCACTCATTTTATATCATTCTTTCCAAGTCCATGACTTGTATCATTTACCCCTACTACGTGTTAATTCCTACAGCCAGTTTCACTACTGAAGGAGATAGCAGGCCTGTATGGTGGACTTTTCTGGGCATCGCAGCATATGGCCAGGTGAACAGCCTCTGGCGGCCACTTCCTGAATGAAAACTTCTCTGGCAGAGCACTTGTGGAATATTGGCTGCTGGACTAAACGGCATTGAGCTGGCCTGTGTTTAAACTGCATGTCGGATGGGGTGATATCTTCACACAGCATCATATTGGGCTTTATTGAAACTGGATGATATTGAACAGAAGGAGGCAATGGCCACACACGACATTAGCTGAAAGCGGGTCAGTGCGGTTCTTACCAGCACATTCCATGAAATATCTATGAAAATCTGTGTTACTCTTCATTAGGGTCCAAATATTTGTAATATCCCTGAAATGGATAGGAGAAAATTGTCTGCATAACATCGCTCTTCAGAATAACAAGAAGTTAGAAAACATAATGATAATTTTCTCAAGAAAGTAATTTCCCGTGCGATGTTTCCAGACAATGTCATTTTTGAGACCATGAAAGTACACACGTAGCACTATATATATATATATATATATATATATATATATATAGAGAGAGAGAGAGAGAGAGAGAGAGAGAGAGAGAGAGAGAGAGTTATATTTAGTTCTGTATTTCTACAGAACTAAACATAGGGAAGTTGTTAAGTGTGAAATGATTTTACATAACAAAAGCATAGAATTATACTCTATCAGTAACTCCAGGCACTTCTCACTTTGCCTGGTTTTGTGTTAACTGAAACTCACAGGTGGAATTTTGCCTTTGCTTGCGTGGTTTCACCGAAACACATTTTGTAATTTACTGCCCATAATCTGACAGGTAAACATTTTCTTCGACCTAATGACTTTGCTGTTCAGGACGAACACATATTTTGAGAAATAAATTTATGCAAACTACATTTATATACTAGCATCCATAAATACCCACTTATCCAAGAACATTCTATAAGTTTTCAGAGTGATTAAATTTCTCCCTTTATTCAGTGCAAATATCTATATAATTGTCTTTACTTGCTTGGTAATTGTAATTTTATTCATCTATCTCTTTTTCCTTCTATATATCAGTATCACATTTTAGCAATACTTTAAATTATGATTTGCTCCTTCCTTTTCAATTCCTAGGACACCTTTGTACATTTTAATCAAGACACTCTGGGTTTTGTTGTAATATTTGCTTTGAATATAATTTGACTAAAAATAATTGTAAATAATCAACTTCTTATAGTATCATACACCAGAGATTAGAAATCATTGATTATTCACATATATGTACAAATAATTATTTGCAAACATATTACGATTTCATCTTATTTAATGTCAACAAAAATGTAGCATGTTTCAATCTAATTTTGAATCTTCTATATTGATCTTCTAAAATTTGTAAAATAAAACTTGACCATTTTATTTTCAACATACTTTTCCCTATCATTTTGCATGTATTTTGTGATTATTTAATCTGGGATTTTTTAAATTCATTAAAGTAATCTTGGACAGGCAAAATAATGTCTTTTTCATGGTCTCCATTTTGGTCTATGGTATTGTTTTCATTCTGTTACATACTCCATTTTAATAAGAAATACTTATTATTACATAAGCAGGCAAGAAAATAAGTGGCACAGGTGTCTTGGTTATTGCCAATTTTTGCCTGGAAGAAGCCATGGAAATTACAGGGCTGTGATCATGAGTTCTGGAGCGAGGTTCCTTTGCAGATAGAGTCGAAATAATCAAACTAGATGGAAGTACTGTAACTCAGAAGAGGAAGGTCAGACTCTAGACCTGTTAGGAGGCAAATGTGTAACAGAATGAACAGAAAGGTGAATTTTCATTAAAATGCAATGAAATATAAAACAAGCGTGTGTATGTGTAAATGTGTGCGTAATTGTGTTGTGCATGAAAGACAGTGAGAGGGAGAGGGAGAGCTAGAGAAGGGGAGAGAGAGAATCGAAACTCAAACTCTAGATAGAATGTTAATCCAAGAATAATGCTCCACTACCATGTCCAAGATGCAGCAATTCAAATGTAATAAAATTTTTCTTTTGTAGAAATTCTTGTCTAGGCCTCACTTAGAAATTTTCACTTGAGTGAAATAAGTGATAGTAGTCGTTTTGATTTAGATGTTTCATTCCTAGTATTTTACATTAATTTTTAAATTATTGTCAAAAGATTATTTATTTTACAAATTTTATTAATTTAGATTTGAAAAATTGAAAGCAAGAATAAAAGCAATTTCTCATTCTACTATCCAGGCAAAATTCAATTTACTACAGAGGTTTTCAAAATTTCACTGTTATTTATGCTTTTTCTCAATCATGTGCACGTATGATATTGAAAGTTTAATTTTTAATTATTGGGAAGTTCAACATTCCTTACTGTGTAATAACAGAATTTGGACACAATAATATATTTTATACTGTTAATTATATTCTACTCAGAATGCTTTGAAAATTTTTAATTTTATGAAATGTAAACATACATTAAAATTATTGTTTTCACATGTATTATTTAAAACCATTAATTAGTACGGATCTATAGAGTCATGATTCAAAGATCAAAAACTGGTAGTATTTATAAATATTCATAGATGTTAATGCAAATTGTTTCTCAGACCTATCACTACAAATTCATGGCAATTTGGGCTATTCATTAGCATACCAACTTCTTTCTCTTTATCTGTATGTGTCTCTGTCTCTCTCTTCATCTGTCTATCTCTGACATATATTACATAACATTTTATTTCTTGGTTTAAATGGCTGCATCTTTTAATGATGAATGAGATGAATTTTTGCATATGCTTCTTTACTGGGCTTGGTATTTTATGTGTATGTTAAAAGCTTTTAAAGATGCCAAACAATCTGATTATATTCTTTGTTAGCACATTATTGGGTGTAAAAGGATAATACACACACATATATAATTCTAAAATTTCTAAGTAAATTGCTTAGTCAAAGAGACAGAATAGACAAAGGAGTAATCAAATGAAATACTGACAAAAGCAGGAGCTGATGTAGCTTAATCAAGGATCTGGCTCACGGAGCCTCAGGGAAGCATGCGATTGTAGTTTATCTGAACAGCATGGTATTGCCAAATGCAGAAAATGCCATACCCTCTACATATCCACGTTTCACATTAATACTGGGAGAAGTAACTGAATGGTTTTGATGTTAGAACAACCCATTTGCAAAAGTGGAAAATATCCTTACATTCAAAGCAAATTGAGTAACAACACAGACACTACTCTTATGCTCTAGTTCATAAGAAGATAAGGAGCACTAACCGTCGGAAAAATATCGCTGCCTTCATGTTTCCAGCATGGTCCATTTATCTATTATACATTGTGATTGTGATTTAGTGCTTCTAGACACCAGTAACTCTGAATCTGAACTGTACACTAACAATCTCAAATCAAAGAATTCACATCGTCCATAAGGGTTACTTCAGCAGGAATTCTTGATCCAGTTTCTGTCGTGATTTTTGTAAGCAGCTAGCCATGACTACTAATTCCCTTTTTACTAGAAAGGTTTCTTTTTCTAGCACGGAATGATTGATGATCTTGTCATTTAAAAGAATCAGATATATATATATATATATATATATATATATATATATATATATATATATATATATATTCTTTTTTGCTTCTTCTTTTTTTTGAAGCAGGGGATCTAACTCAGGGCTTTATGCTTCCAAGGCAAGCACTCTAATCACTGAGCTAAAGCCCCAGTCCCCCAGTTTTATATATATATATATATATATATATATATATATACACATACATTCTAAAAATAATAAATATAATTCAATGAAAAAGCTAGATAGATGTACCTTAGGTGAAAAAAATTACAACACTAAACATAATATTTAATGGAAAAATAATTTTATGGTATTTAACCCATTTTAAAAGCAAGAATTTAAACTGCATGACATTTTTAAGTAAACATAATCTATATTTAAGTTTGAGGAATGGAGCTAAATTTAAATTCCTGAAAAGGCCATAGGGTAGAGGTAGTTAATTGTAAAATAATTCATATGAGTATGAATTAATTACACTTCCAAAGTAGAAAACAGATGACAAATGATACCATGAGTGTTAGAGTTTGAAATGAAAGATTTTGGAAGTATACAGTAATTTATTAAGAGTACAGAAAACACAGATGATAATTATATACTGGAGAAACATTTTGCCAATACCAAGAAAGTAAAATTTGAAAATATTAATAAATTTAACACTTTAATAAATGATAAACTTTATTCTTGAAGAGCCATGAAGCTTATATTATAGCAGCAAGATAAAAACAGATGAATAAACACTCTATTAGCTTTCCAAGTTTCTTGTAATAAATTACTGCAAACTGAAAGGCCTAAAGTACTAGAAAGTCATTTTCTTATCGTTCTGAAAGTGACAAGTCTAAAATCAAGGAAAAATATTAACCATTAAAAAGTAAAAAAGGAATAATATTGTAATAAACAGTAAAAAATGAATGTTATTTTAAAGTGGTTATATTTAACATTAAAAAAATCTAAATAATAATTTACCGTAGTTCATTTATCAACTTACAAAATATTTTGCATAATAATAAGCAAGGTTTGCATAGTAAAGAGAAAATAGATACTTACTAAAAACTTTAAAAGAAGTTAGAGTAACAAAAATTCAAAAATACAACTTATGGTTTCTTAAAGTTTATTTCTACAATAATATGCCAAAGAAATCAAAGAAATCTGAAAAGGATTCTTGGGATTCTTGGGAATAACTTTAATTAGGAGCTACCCAAATTCCAAATATGGATGATTTATCTAATGAATAAATAACTTTTTAATAAACTATTATGCAAGTATTAATGTAAAATGTTACAAATATTTAATGACTTGTAAGGATTTTGGAAGGTATTTAAAACCTTGTTCGATCATAGGTCGGCTCATTTTTAAATGAAACAATTACAGAGATACTGTAACATTATGTTAAGAGGAATTGTACTTGAAGATATCCCCGACCAATAAGGGTTAATGATGACTCAATATATATTGCCTATGATTTTAAGCCTTCCAAAAGTCCTAATTAAAATTAGGTAAATTTTATAATGAAATATTTATTTTCAAAATGTTCTTTGAAAGTCTCTTACGAAAGGGTTTTGTGTGCTTTGATAAAACATCATGAAAGTACATTTTCTCACACTAAGAATGCCCCATTCCCTGTCTCATATCTTCTCTTTTCTTTTAAGAATCATGTTGATAAGAAACCTTAGTGTGTATGTCTCATCGACCTTCAGAGATTAATTTTGAAAAGAGAA
>PVJO010014949.1:0-46650 GCA_004026905.1 Hystrix cristata
GTCCTTTTCAATTTCTTTTTTTAGGATGTTGTAGTTTTCAATGTAAAGATCTTTTACTTCTTTTGTTAGATAGATTCCTAAGTATTTTATTTTTTTGTGTATACCTTCAGATTTGAACTTCTTGACATACGCTATTCAGATTATTCTTTAGAAAGCATCAGTCAGTAAGTAATCATCAATAAGGAGTGAAGCTAGTATGGTGCTTTTTAGTGTACAAATTCCATTTGTATGGAGAGTATTAGGAGGAATAAAAGCATTGAGATTTCATATGTAAACGTAGAATTAAGGAATCAGAAATATGTAATTATACACAGATATAAACTGTGCAGTTGTATTCCAGTTTACATTATTAGTAATAATAACATGCTTTCTGAGCAACTTGCTTTCTTTTTAAAAGAATAAATTAATTATTGGAAGAAATGTACAGTGTTTCATTTAACATTCATGGAAAACAGTTGGTTCAACGACCTCCATAGTAGCAAATAGAAGGAATGGTAGCATAAGTATTAAAACACAAAGCTATATGTTCTGGCCAGGTGTGACAGCACACACCTGTACTCCCAGCACTCAGGAGGCTGAGGCAGGAGGTTTGTCACAAGTTTAAGGCTAGCCTGAGCTACATAGTTAGTTCAAGGCCAGCTTGAACTGCATAGCAAGGCCCTGTCTAAAAAAAATTTTTAAAAAAGAAAGAAAACTGTATGTTCTGATTCCTTGCCAGACCTGTACCTTTTCTGTTCCATATATCATATCTGTGTTGTGGTGTGCTTTTTGTTTTGTGTTGTATTGTTTTGTTTCTCCTTTTACATGTATCCTTTGTCATCTATGAGCTTTTAAATCTTAAGTGATTTGTTGCGTATATGGAGATGGAACTATCAAAATTAATAATTTTTCTCCTATTTCTTATTAATTTCAAGGAAATACAAAGAAAAGAAAATAGAGGACTTCATCTCTAGTCAAGAAGTTCCTAGATCTTTTAAAATATAGAGTGAAATTTCAAAAGATCAGGGTACCCTTGCCCATGTTGTGAGGTCATCACTTTGTGTTTGCAGATCAAAGTTATAGTATTTATTTTACGTGTTTTTTAGTACTAAAGAAATTTGAATACTGTGAAAGAAAGTCACTTAAGGATAAAGGCAGGCAACTTAAGTCTAGAGCACCAAAGTCTGTTGTTTGAATTCAACTTTTTCTTCTCTGATGACTTATTGTGACTTTGGCCAAATTATTTAGCCACTGTACCTCAACTACATGAGGGCCATTTAATGAGGACAATAAATATAAAGTATTAATGTAGTACCTTATAAGTAATGCATGCTTAACAAATCTTAGCTGATAATATTATTTAAAATCAAATATGGAAATTTTAATAGGTACTTGGCAAGATTATAAACATGAAGGTAAAGCTGTTCATGAACTGCAAGAGCAAGCTTTCAGAAGCTCCTTTAGAAAGGTGAGTTGGAATGGACATAATTTTATTTTGAAATATTTGCAAATACTAAGAGAAGAGAAGGAGACATTGTTTACTGGACCTGTTTTGCTATCTTCTTCACTAAATGCTGTACTGGTGTAGATTAGAAAGTTGTACAATTTATTACCCTCTATTAATATAAACTTGATAAAGAAATGTGATCCAGGAATACCTATTTAGAAATACATCACTGAGAAAAAATAAATAAATTTTAAAAATAAAAATAAAAAAAGAAATATATCACTGAGAAATTAGAATTAAACCATTTTTATTTAGCTATACATTCAATATTTAGAGCTGAATTTCAAAATGATTTGTTTTATCATCATATCTATATTTTGAAGTATTAAGATGAAAGTAATTTAGAAAAATTTGTCAGTGATATACAAAACGTTTATCATTATATGCAGATACTCCTATTTTTGACCCTTCTATCATCTCTCAAGAGAGGTCAAAAATACACCCTTCTTTCTGGATCAGAATCACTATCATTATGAGCCACTCTTACTGATAGGTATAATCAGCATTCTTCAGGTGTCACTAGGTGGATGAAAGAGTATGCACCACTAGACTAGTATACCTTTGTAAGGCTTACTACTGTGCTTGTTTTAGTATCATTTAATGATATAACTAAAGAAGTATGCGTACATATAAGACAGAGAGTACCATTCAATTATTCCTTCTTTTTCGGATTGTATTTGTTGTTACATACACGCACAAACACACACACATTATTGCCTTGAAACATACATTTAAACATAAGTATTTTTACTTGGAAAGCAATGAAATGGAAAATGGAAAAATGTAAACAAAAGTTTAGGGTTCATCTGTTGTCCCCTGGAGACTCATTCAGATCATTCATTTTTCATGCTCTTCATTTATCTTTTGTATTTCAAATTTTGTCATATGCCTTTCTAAATCTGAGGAAAATTTTTAGTTTTTAGCCATTAATTGAAAGGTCTGTTCCATGAGTGCAGAAAGTTTATTCACAGGAATGAGTATCCTCCTCAGACAATCTCTACAAAACTTTGGTATAGCTAATAAAGAATAGGAATATTGAATATATAAGCAAGCATAATCTATTGGGAGAGAAAGAACTTGACTTCCATAGGTGAAATAATATCTAAAGCACTAGGTAGACAATGTACAGGTAAGGGATCTTTTATTTAAACCACTGATTCAGCAGAATCATACTCAGTAGTTTGCATGCTTTATTTAAACCCAGCTTGCATGCTTATTCCTGGTCCTTCCCATTTAGCAAATACCGTTTCAGTCTCCTCCGAGAGGAGAGAGGTAATGGGCAGGAATTGCTTCAGCTGCCATTCTGTCCCCTGTGCCTCCCCAGCCTTTCTGGGTCACAGGGAAAGAATGCTGTATTTGTCTTCTTTTTTAAGGTGAATATTCCCTGTTTTAATTCTGTGCTTTCCTGTTTGTTTTGGAACCTTGCTTTATCTCATTTTCTCTTCGTTCTGTGTCCTTAACCTCTGTTGGCTTTTTTCTTTCAGTCCTTAAAGTTGCTCAATTTTGTAAAAATTGCTCCCTTAACTTCCTTTCCTCTAGAGTGCTGGCTTTTCTTCACTGTCTCGGCTAAGCTACTTCAAAGAGGGTCATAGTCACTCTTCATCTGTTGTTTGCTCTTCATCTGTTATACAGTTCAGCTTTAACTTCTTTGCCACTGAATTGTTTTTACTAAATGACAAAGAAATTGATGTTTGCAACATTGATGGGATATTCTTCCTTGACATTTGTGCTGAATTTGACAGTACCGTGTACTTGGTTTTTTAGACAGATATGTTTAAAAGCTCTTTTAAACAGCTGCATTTAATTCAGTCCTGTTTGTTTTTAATTCACTTAATAACTGGTACCAGACTTTTAGCTAGAATTTTACTTGTTTTCTAGATATTATTTCTCTTTATATTATTAGTACTGATAAGTTAAAAAAATAGCCAAAAAAATAGACCATGTCAAATGTGAAAAACTATATAAATACAGATCATGAACTATTAGAACTTGGATAATCAAGGTATATCTTAAAGGTATTCTAATCATGTTCACAAGAAATAATAAGAATATATAACACACCATCTTATAATAGATACTATTATAAAGAAATTCTGTTTGTAAATATTCATATTCTTCAGTACGTGTTACCTTTTTGACCTAAGTCTTTATGGTCATGTTTATTAAGTTATGTTCAGTTTTAAAGTATTTTAGACAAAAGAAATAATCATTTCTAGTAAAGAAATAATCATGTCTAGTGATTTTGTGTTTTATTAACAGCTTCTACCGTTTTGTCCTGGAACCAGAACTGATATCAGGGAGTAATGATAGTCCTTCACTTGGACCGGTGGCAAAGTTCCTGGATATCCCTGAATCTCCCCTTCTAACCCTCAACGTGATTACTCCAGAAGGCTGGTTGGTTGAAACAGTACACAGCAACTGTGACCTTGATAATATACACTTAAAAGATGTAAGTTATTGTGTAAAACCTAGAGAAAGAGAGAAATGGGGTAGATTCTTAAGAGCTTTTTTAATTGTAGCAAGTGAGTGATCATCCTGTGGATGCTCACCACAATACTTCTTTCTAAGTTTTGGTCTTAATCCAGTCATTTCTTTGACTTTTTTAAATTTCCCTAACCTCCAGATTCAGCTTTTCTAGTTTTCCAGGTTCCTAGGTGCTTCAGCTTAATTGCCTTATACTACCAGTTCACAGAGTCTACTCCAAGATGAACAGTATAGAAAAGATGGAGATTGTCCCAGTTACTTTTCTCATTGCTAAGACAAAATACTCGACACCCAAGATTTAAAAAGGAAAGATTTATTTCAGCTCACAGTTTGTAGAGGTTTCAGTGTATAATCAGCTGGCTCCAAGGCCAGGTGGCATGGCAGGGGGACATCACAGAGGAGAAACAGTTCATGGCAGGCAGAAGGCAGCAAAGCAGCAGGCAGCAAATGACAGGTGACAACAGCAGCCCTCTTTCTGTCCATTATATTCTATCCAGGCTACCCACCTTAGGGCAGGTAGCACTCATACCCAGGGTGGGCTTTCCCGTTATCCACACTCAGAACTATGCTAAACCAGTCAGTAAACTAATTTAGTAATCACACACCCTTGATCCAGCATCACATATTCCAGATCCAACCACTGAAAAGCCCCACCTATGACCACATGAGGCTTTTGGGGGGGACAGCTAGACACAAGCCATAACAGAGATGGATACATGGCAAGTTAAGATTACACCATTAAGTACCCATTTTGCTCTTCAAGTTTGGTTTTAACTTGGAGAGGAAATTAGATTCAAAACTTTTGCGACTCATTTCTCACAACCAGAGAAAGCAGTCCTAACTAAATTAGGTAGAAAGCAGGAAACAGAATTCAGTATTATACTGTACTGTAGGCTAGGTATATCCGCTTGCAATCACCTCCAATGTGATGTTTGTCTAATAAATATTGAGACATCTCTTTCTTATCTGTTGTCATTCAATCCGCAGAGAAAAAAGGGGGGGAGAATATTTTAAAATGTGCTGAGACTTTTAAAACATTGACTTTAAGTGCTGAAGATTTAGCTCAGTGATTAGAGTGCTTGCCTTGCAAGCACAAGGCCCTGAGTTTGATCCCTGGCACCAAAAAAAAAATAAAAATAATAAAACATTGACTTTAGAATGAAAAAAATGAATTCAGAAACCACACACACGCTCACACTCACACACTTACACACACATGAACAAGCATTTTAGGAGAGCCTGCCTAAGATTGATCTAAAGAAACTGAAGAAAAAATACTTGCTTTTTCCTCCTCGAGACCTATTTCCAGCTTCTACGCTTGACATCTGCTTTAGAATGTAACTGTTGCCTGGACCAAGGCATAAACATTAACCTGTAATAATTCAGTTAAGATTATGCATAACATTTATTTTTTAGGTTTCTCTTGTGTTAACTTTCTGCGTAAAGATTTTCTTTCTACGCAAATTTCTTTTGGTCCACTCATGAGCAGATTCTGTGGGATCTTAAATCATTTCCCTATAACACACCAGTATCCTCAACTGAATCCAGCCAAAAAAGAAGCTAAAACTTGGTCATAGCCATCGTATAAAATCAGCCCTTCAAGCCTGGGGTTTAGCTCAGTGGTTAAAATTCTTGCCTCACAAGTACAGGGCTCTGAGTTTAATCCCCAGCACCAAAAAATAAAATAAAATAAAATAAAATCTAAGGAAAGAATAGGAAGGCAGCAAAATAATAAAATTTAAGAGGAAAAGTTAAGAAATGAACTTGAAAAAGAAAGAAATGGAAAAAAATCCATTCTCTCCATAATCAGATCTCTTACCAGACTCTATTGGATTCTTAAGGAAGAGAGTACAGCAATATATTCGTAAGATAACTTTAAAGATTCTAACCAAAAGTGTGAAAATTGTGTAGTGGAAGTATTAGTACAGCTGAGAAAAGAAAATGCAACCTACTGGTAAAAATTTCAGCAACTATTAATGGAAGTTAACTAAACATTTTTGGTGGTGTGTGGCAAATCTAGTCACATCTTTAGAAGCTGTTCAGTTTAAACTCTGAAGTTAGAACACTAAAATAAAAAGAAATTCCCTGTGTCCTCATAGATTCAGTGAATAAAGTGAAGGAAGTTAGAAAGCATCTGTGAAAGTTCACTACCTCTCAGCCTCTTTTTTTTTTCAGTATGTTTTACACTAATTAACTATTATCTGTAGTTTTCCTAGAAAAATGTGCAATAATGAATAAAATCATTTATCAAATTAGAAAGGTAGAGATTTTGGTAAAGCGAAAAAGAACAACCTGTCAAGAAATGAGACTAACTTGAAAGACTGTCACTGTATGCTAACTTGTATAAATATTCCTTGCTACATCTAATTTCCAAACATGCATATATGCCTGGAAAAAGATTTGATCTAGAAAAGTTCTCCCTTAAGTATTAGGACTTTGTTCACATGATTATAACCACAAAGACTTCCTTGTAGAATAATCATTAATGTCGTAATTAAAGATGACAGAAGTAGTTATAGAAAAGCTAAAGGGGCGACAGCTACATATACTCATCAGAAAGCAAGCTTTGGCTATTTTTGGTGTTGTAGTTTGGAAAAGTCAACAGAATTTAAGTCTGTTATGCAAATATAAAGGAACAGTAGAAATGTTCATGTTAATTTATTACAAACTAAAGAAGATACTAGCCTCAACCTATTAAACGTATCTGAACTGTGTCATGATACCTAATTCTTATTTCAGTTTTGTTTTTTTTTTGTTTTGTTTTTTTGTGTTTTTTTTGTGGTGCCGGGGATCGAACTCAGGCCCTTGTGCTTGCAAGGCAAGCACTCTAATCACTGAGCTAAATCCCCAGCCCCGATACCTAATTCTTAATAAAAAATCACTCATTTTAACTCACACTTTTAGGGTACAGTTTCTTATCTATAAATAGAGGCAATAAACTAGATGATGCCTACAATCTCTGTCTTTTAGCATCTCTCCCATGGAAATCTTTCCAGTCAAGCAAATTGCTTTAAGAACTCTGGATACAGTTTGAGTATCTGAAGTTCAGCTCTAGAATTGTGACAGTTTAACAAATAATTAAGAATATAAAGTTGAGACAAATACTGTCTTGAAGTCACTTCTCATTCTTAGAATAGTAAAATTATAAGAATAAGAGAACTTAAGAAAGAAGTGCCATACCCAGGTGCTATAACTACTTCTGAGATAATTACAGCCAAGGGATAACTATACAGTATGGAATATTACCAAATACTCTATCCTAAGCACCCCAAAAATAGTATCACAAACCTCATACAATGAAAATTTACAGAGAGAACATTAGTCTTTAATCTGCTTAACAAAATTCCTAAACTGAAAAGCACTTACCATTTGATTTATTTTCATATTTGGCTATGTTTTTCATGTGAAGTAGAGAAAAAACTTTATCCCAGAAATTTTTACACAGTAACATTTTCTGTACAAGAAAAACTGGTAACAGAATGTTCAGCCATTTAAAAAGATGTTTATGAAGTCTGGGTATGGGCATGAACTTAAAGTCTCAGCTACTCAGGAGGAGGTAGAAAGAGAATTGCAAATTCGAGATCAATCTGCACAACATAGTGAGACCCTCTCTTAAAAAAAAAAAGGAAATGGAAAATGTTTATGGAGACAAGGATATGGTCTGAGAAAACCATCTTTAATGAAAAAGCAAGCTGTACTTTTTTAGAAAACAAATATGAAAAAAGAAATTAAAATGTGTTAACATTTAGTCTATAGGTGTTATTTTCTTTCCAATAACTTTAGCATTCAAGTTTTTTTAATTATGGGAAAGCCATTAGATGATAACTTGGCTTTCTTGCCCAATCTTAAGTGGGTACCACAGAGCAAGAGCAAACCAAAGCAGTTTTTTTGGTTTTTGGTTTTTGTTTTGAGAGATATGTCATCTAAATCTGTCTTGAAAAAAATTCTCGAGTTCTGGAACACTCATCCATTCTCACGTCTTCTCTACATGGCGATACTGGTGTGTGTATCCTTGGATTGGAGGAAAGCTGATGTTGTGAAAAAGAAACATCATCATGACCTTTGATTCAGCCCATCAGTTTCCTGTCATGTAAAAGAAAGACTTGAAGTTACCCACCAAAATACATTAGCTAACATTAAAATAACCGCATTTACTTATTACTTTATTATGAGGATTATTAATACAAAATCAATGATGTGTTCCCTCTGCAGATCGAGAGAACTGTTACAGCAGAATATGAACTAGAATATCTACTACTTGAAGGACATTGCCTTGATACAGTGACAAAGCAACCTCCTCAGGGTTTGCAGTTTACATTAGGCACAAAAAATAAACCTGTTGTGGTTGATACAATAGCAATGGCCAATCTTGTAAGTATTCTAAATATTTAACTGATGATGTTTAATGTTTTGGTTAAATTCTCTTGTTATTTTAGCAGTGAGATGAAATTATCTTTATTGTCTATTGCTGAACAGCTCACAGAAAATAAATTCTTAATTAATTTAAAATGAGAAGAATCATACTTTCATAATATGCTTTTTTATTATAAAATCTCAATTATAAAATTTTCTCTTTCTACAGTTAATAAACACTTAATTGACATGTAGTCTTCCATGAACTCTTGCATGTTTTTAGTCATGTAATTCAATGATCTTTTTCTCTTTCTCTCACTTTTAAAAGGGATATTTTCAATTAAAGGCAAACCCAGGTGCTTGGATACTGAAATTACGCCAAGGAAAATCTGAAGATATTTATCAAATAATTGGGTGAGATATACAAACCGCTTTTAAATCTTAATATGTGAACAAATGTAGTGTGATATAAGCAAGATCATCAAATCAGCAATTAAATGTGAACAGTACTGGCTTAGGTCCTGAGGTCAGCAAGATGGCAGAATAGGATTTTCCAGGACTTATCCACTCCACAGAATTTGAGTATCTGTGTGCAAAATTTCTTTCATAACAACTAAGGAACCAGAATCTCTGGGCGGGCTGTCTGGGTAAAGGGCTTTCCCAGGCAGCACCAGTCTGCAAAGACTGGGATAAATTCTTACCTCTTCATATGTGCAGATACCAACCTACAGCCCCACGGACTGACGATCTGAAACATGACACTATTAGAGGAACAAAATAAAGCCTTTTAAACAAGGAAATTCTGCCATTTATGACAACTTAGGTGAACTTGAGGCCATTATGTTCAATGACATAAGTCGTGCACAAAGGAACCTAACTAATAATTGCTTGTGGAAACTTCCACAATTTCCCAGAAACCCCTGCAGGTTTGCAGAAGCCACAAATATCCTCCACAATTGGTTTTTGATTTTTGGTTTTTATTTTTTGGCGGGAGGTTTGCAAGTAGCCAATCTGAGAGTGTTATTCAGCTCTCCTTGCTGCTGATTGGCTGCTGCCCTGTAACCCATCTTGGCAGATGCACCAGCATTCCTGCATCATAACAAGTTGATGTGCTGCCTGTAGATAGTTCTAGTATTCCTGCTTTTGTTCTTCTTAAATCCCTAAGATGCCGCCAAAACACCCTGCACCTTCTAAGGCTTTATTAATGTTATTAAATTACGTAACTTTGGGAGGCATACCATATTTGGGGTTTAAACTATAAAAACGGTCGTTTATAGGCATTTTTCTGAGCAGTATGAATTTTCACAATTCGTAGGTGCTCTAGGAATGTAACCCCCTTGAATTTTGGGGATTCACTCTATTATTCATTGTACTTAACAAAGATAGTATAGAAGTAGTGGTTATTGTATATTTTTTTCTGCCACTCTATTACCTTTACCTCCTCATAGTGGCATTCTATGAATATGCTTAATGATTTATCCACACAAAGCTGGGAATTCTTTGTCCTGCGGTAGGGAGGCAGGTAAGGGAAGGTCAGTGTTGACATGAGAGATGAGGTTGTGCCTCAAAGAAGTGCGGAAGAGTGACTAGGAAGTTACCATTCCAGTGGGAAAGATAGTTAAGGACATGAAGTTGCACGGGGAGGCACATACATATATCTCAGCACTGTGAGAGGCTGGGGCAGGAAGATTGCAAATCTGAGCCCAGCCTGCCAGCCTGGATGGATGAGACCCAAAGTTTCTCAAAATAAAAAATAAAAAAGGGCCAGCTGAGGATAGAGCTCAGTGCAGAGTTTCTGAGTTCAATCCCCACTACTGGAATAAAAGAGATAAACGATTGAGTGCAGTACATTCTAAGTGCTACAAGAGAATACTATGATAGTATAGAAGGAGAAAAATTAACATATTCACTGTTACAAAAAGTCGTAGGTTTTTTGTTTTGTTTTTTATTTTTTATAGAACTGGAGATTGAACTCGGGGCTCACATCTGGTAGGCAAGTGCTCTTTCACTGAGCTACATCTCTAGCCATTTTTGTTTGTTTGTTTTGAGACAGGGTTTTGCTAAGTCGGCCAGGCTGGCGTTGAACTTGGAGTCCTCCTGTCTCAGCCTCCCACGTAGCTGGGGTTACATGCATGTACTGTCACACGCAGCCTCAGAAGCCATGGTTGACAGGCATTATGTCAAAAACCACTTATGCTTTCCTTGAGCTTCTTTGATGATCTGCAAGCTGCATTGCCAGGAAATCAGTTTTTCCATATCTGCTCACTACTGTTTTTTTACAAAGCAATAGCCCTTTGGAATTAAACTGTGACTCAAGTCTCTCTTGTACCACCACCATTTGTATGATCTTATATATGGTTCTTTACTATTTGGCATCTTCATTTCCTCATTACAAAAAGGGATAATCATTCCCAGCTTTGTGGGGTCTTTGTAGGGACTAAATGAGGTAATTATTAGAATTTCTCATATATTGATGAATATTTTCTTCCCAACCAAGATACATCATGTATAGGTACAGAATAAATGTAATGAATGTGACCATTGTATGTAGAATGTACCAATACATATTCTTGGTTTAAAATTAAAAAAAAATTTTTTTTCTTCCCACTTCCCACTTCTTCCTTTTTTTTTGGAGACGGGGTCTTGCTGTGTAGTTTGGATGGCCTTGAAGTTACTGTGTTCCCCAGGCTGGCCTCGAGTAATCCTTTGCCTCAGCCTCCCAAGTACTGGGCTAAGTAACAGGCATATGCAGCCTCGCCCAGCTGCCTTTATAAATTATAATTATAGAACAGCACATATTATGTGTAGAACTATATACTAGATTTCATTTTATTTTTATCATTATTTTCTATAATGTTCCATCCATAAGTGCATACCATTGGGAGAAAATAGGCCCTGGTATTACATTTTGAGTACCACTAACATGTTAGCAGGAAATAGGGTTTTTTTTGTAGTTAGACAATAATAGGCAATAAAAATAACTTGAGGTTTGTTTGTGTTACTTAGAAACAGCCAAATCATTGATTTTCCTTAATATTTAATATTTCCCCATGTGATTAATCCTTAGATAACCCAAAATAGAAAATAAAACAAATGGTGCTACCCCATAATAAGATATTCTTTAAAACTAAAGTATTAGTAATTAAAACTAGGTCAAAGTAAAATATGAGAAAAGTGGACATTCTCTTTATCCTAAAATACAATTTAGTTCTAATCGATACTGCCTTTATATTTAGGAAAAACATTCCTGAAACCTACCAGAAAGCTAAGGTAAAACAATGTTGACCAGAATTGCTAAGTCTGAATTTTGAAATCATGACTAAATTATTTGATATTTTAAAACTTTAAAAAAAAATTAAAAAAAATTTAAAAAAAAGAAGAATGTTAGCATGTATATCCTAAGTACAGCTGAAGGCAAAAGTATCTCTTGATTTTTTTCCTTTGACAAAATTTAATTTTATTATAGTTTTTACAATAAAATTTTTCTATACATAATAGTATCAAAAAATAATTTTTGATTATGGCTGTCATCTTTGATTTGTTTAAACAGTTTTGAAAATTAAAGAATAAATTGTGTATGTGTACTATAAAAGAGAAACATGAAAGTGATACAGATGAATGTGACAGACACATTTTCAGTTTCATGCATTTAATGGTGCTTTTCAGATTTGGGCATTTGAAAATGTTTGGTGGATACTAAAAAGTTGTTTGACATTGTAGAATTCTTCTAATATGTAAACAACTTACTTTTAAGTCTAGAAAATTTCTCACAGTTTAATTGTGATTGCAACATATCAGAGATGTGAAAGATTTGAGTTTTGTCATAGCCTTGGTATACAAAAGTAAAGATAGGCAGTAATTTAAGCTTTTTGGATGACTAGGCAGTATCAAACTTAATGAGTTACCTTTGTACAATTATAATGTATATTAAATTAAACACTATTGGATAATTCTTTAACATGTGGAATGACAATTTAAGTATACTACATTATGTTTTAAAATGTAATATATCAATTGATTATAGAAAGCGAATATGATATATACACAAGTAGTGCAGCATTTTTGTGCACTACTTGTGCACATAAATAAACTGCTTGTATGATCCTAATTGTATATCTGTTCTTGAATTAGTTATAGACATTTATGGACATTTTTAGGCATTTATAGACTTTTTTTGCTTTTAGGCATGAAGGAACTGACTCTTCATCAGATATAGAAGATGTCATTGTTCTGTTAAACACCTTCAAGAGCAAGATACTGAAAGTGGAGGTGTGTGAGACTGAAGCTTTTTATAGTCCTTTTCTTTAATATAAACAAATAACTTTTTTTCTTAATTTTTATTTTGCAATGAAATTTACAATTTTACTCTCTAAAATTTCTTGACAATGAAATTTACAGTTTTACTACCTAAGATACTATGTTGGAAAACTTGCGGTAAAAGGAAAGATTAGATCATGAAGGGAAAGCAGAAATTGAAGATAAAACAGAAGGAATGATTTTTGTTTGGGGGCTTTTTCTGGGTTATGCTATATTACTATATCTATCACATCAGTGGCCAGATTACATTAGAAATTAGGAGCTAGAGATGAGATCAAGAAGACAGGCCAAATAGTCCTAAAGGAGAAGTGATATTTGTTAAAGCGAGAAAGAAAAGGGAGTTTTTTTCCTTTTCTTGCCTTGTTCTTGATATATATGTCTGTTTATTTCTTGTTTTCTATTAGAAAAGGATTTTTTAATAATGGCTGGAATAGTTTTTTTGGACCAACCCTCCTGCTTAAAATTACTAAAAATGTTGGCTAAAATGTTCAAATCTTAAAGGCACTGAGGATCTGATACTAGTGGAATAATAAAGATAATAAGGAAATAACAAAAAATAAAAGGAAATTAAGAGCTTAGTGAAGTAAAAAAGCATAGAAGCTTCTCTTGGCCTAAGAAGGCTGCCATCCCTGAGAACATTGTCCATTCTGGCACATGGAAATTTCCATTTTTATTTCATTTGCTGGATTATGTGGACAAATTAAAACCCAGGATGCATGTTAAGTTAGAGCCCTTCTACACAAGATGGCCGTATCTTTTAGCCACCAAAATAATCCAAAGAATTCATACCCTTCAGTTGATACTGTAATTGTTCCAGATAGATGGGGTATCGAACAGCCCTAAGTCTCTGACAAAAGACATCAGTAACCTAAACTGCAAATCAGATGTCCAAGTGCGCAGAGTAGCACATGGCCAGATACGTGAAAAAAACCAGCAGAAACAACAAACTCAGGTACGCAAGGACTCTGGAAAGTAGAATTTTTGACACGGGCTTTGAGACAACTGTGCTCACTGTGTAAATGAAAACAGCTAAAGCCGGGCATGGCGGAGCACACCTGTAATCTCAGCACTCGGAGTCTGAGGCAGAGGGTCGTCCTGAGCTCCAGGCCAGCCTGAGATACATAGCGAGCCCGTGTCTCAAGAAAGTGAAATTAAAAAGGAAGCAAGGAAGGAAGACTAGATTTGAAAATAATCGCAGGAAATAGAAAACTACAAAAAGTGCCCATCATTTTTTTTTCCTTTTTGTGGTATGGGGGCAGATTTATTTTTAAGTAGAACTTTTGAAATGGAGTAATACAGTACTAAAATTAAGAATTTAGCAGCTGGCTTTTACATTTCCATAGAGGAAATTAAGTTTGAGGGTAGGTAGCAAGTATCCCAAATACAGTAGTAAGGAAAATACTGAAATCTAAGAGGAGTGAGTTTAAAATTGGCTCTGGCACTTACTAGCTGTCTGACCTTGGACAGATTATTTAACCTCTTTTGTCTCATTTTCTTCATTTATAAAATCAATTTAATTATAGAACCTACCTCATAGGATTGTTGTAAGAATGAGACAGTTTAGCTTTGTAAGGTGCTCTGTCAGTATTTTTTAAATAGATAAAATCAGTTTAAATGGAGTTTCAGAACATGAAGAAAGAATGAAAAACATATGGCTAAGAATTTTCATGAATTGCTGAAAGATACCAGTTAAAAAACCATACCAAAGTCCTTTACGTGTTTTCTAATAACACAGTTTGATCTCCTGACCATCTGTCTCTCAGAGTTACAGCAAAAAGAGAGAAAAAGGAAGGAGAAAAGAAAAGCAACAGAGCAGATCAGCCCCTGAACTCAAGTAGCCCACAAAAAGGTATTCCAAAAGAAAACTCAGAAAACAGAGGAGAGATCCGTAAATGACCAAGTAGGACAAGTGGCAGTAGCCCATGTAAGGTCCTAAGAGCTACTGAGGAATAAAGATGGGTCACTACAATAGAATGATAAAATGACACTACTAGCATCTGACTTAGCATCTGCAGTGTTGCTGTTAAAGTACAGCAAAACAAAGCCTTCGGTGCTCTAAGGAAAATTATTTTGAACCTATAATTCTGTACTTAGCCAAATTGTAGTCAACTATGAAGCAAAATGGTTGTTTTCCGAAGTATGAAGATTAAGAAAAACTTAACTTTTCACACCCCTTCTTCTGCCAACACAATGAAGATGAAAACTGATAATGAGCTAGGGATTTAGCTCAGCAGTTAGAGTGCTTGCCTTGCAAATATAAGGCCCCAAGTTCGATCCCCAGCTCAAAAAAAAAAAAAAAGAAAAAGAAAACTGATAATGATGGATAATTCAAGAAATGGTAAAACTTACATATAAACAAATGAAAGTAACATCTACAAAGAAATAGGCAGTTAATTGTGAGCTCCTTTGGGAAGACAGGGATTCTAGACAATTAGAAAACATAAGTAATAAACTGGAAAGCATTAGGGAGATAGTAAAGAAAACATGTATGTGTAACTTTCCACAATTTAAAAAAAAAGACAATAAAATTGACCCAAAAATACTTCTATTATGGAATAAAAGAGAGGAGAATTCCTTTGAATTAACAGAAGTCTTCCTATGAGTGGCATAGTTATGTCATTGTGACTCTACAGAGGAAATACAGTTTTGGGAAGAGGATCTGGAGATGGGGGAAAACAGAAGCTCAAGGAGGGAAGGGGAACTAAAAATGATTAAGCTACATTGTGTATAGTACCAATTCTCCAAGATGAATATAATTATTATATATCACAAACATACACTAATAAAAAAATGAAACTAAAAAAAGAAAAATACAATTTAATAGCCTTTGACACTCTTCAGCAGATAGTATTTAGATTGTCAAAATAAGCACAACTTTCTTTTCAAGCTTTAAAATCACCATGTACCAAAGACAATACAATTAATTATGTTTACCTAACAAATATAAATACTATCTACATTTATAAATGATAAAAAAAAGGGTTTAACCAGTATAAGTTGGTAGGCAAGGGGCAAAAGTAGACATAGTAGCATTCTTGTAAACAGAATATGCAAGAGAAACTGTTGCCATTGTTGGAATAAAAATTAAGAGATTTAAATATTATTTGATGTTACAAAAATACTCAACAAAAGAACCAAAGATAAAGATATTACTATCAAAACTTCCAGAGGGAAAGAAAGACTGATTTAAGTGAGCTACTCATCTGTCATCACAAAGAATAAATATTGTCTAAATTCTGTACTCAGATAACTACTACATAATGACTACAGTTGATTTTAGTTAACCCTCATGTAAGCATATTACTTACCAGTATGGAAGTAACCACAAAAAAGGAAAAAAACTAAAAAATGAGGCTGAATTGAGCGTCGAAGATCAGATATTATTTATTACCTGGCTTTGTTTACTGCAGCTATCTTTCTTAAATTTCCAGGGTAGTCTTTTCTGATGTTTTATTGTATAACCAAGCAGCATAATATTTAAAGTGAACAAATTTTATATCCTTTTCCTTTACCATGCTTTCTAGGTGCAAAAAGAGCCAGACAAAATTAACAAAGGTATCCTTACTAATAATGAGGAAAAGGAAAAAAAAGGAATGTGGAATTCCCTTAAGAGGTAATTAATAATGAATATTTTAGCATATAGGTAGATTGATCAAGAATCTACTATGTGGGAATGCTGCAAATAGTAAAAATCTATGTAGAACATAGATTGTCTCCTCTAGAAGGACTTACACATTAATGTTAATACAAGACAGCTGAAGATAAAGTGTGTCAAACCAAAGGAGAAAAAGGATATATCTAGTTAGGTGGAATCTCAGAAAAGACTTCTTGGAGAAGTTTGTGGCCTAAGATCTGAAGGAGAGACAAGATTTAGCAGTTGGAGATAAAATGAGGTACCTGGTTACATGAAGGCCGAGGGACTGGGTATATTCCTCATAAAATAGAAAGTAGCCCAGCTTAGCTGCAACATTGACTATAGTAGGGAATTTATAAATTACATTGTTAATCAAAAAAGGAAAGTAGTGGGTCACATATATAAAGAATCCAGGAGTACACCTGGTTTTGGGCATTCGGGTGGCATGGTCAGAAAACTGTCCTTGCTCATTTCTTAGTTCTGCTGTTGCTGTGCCTCTTTCATTTTCAGATAGGCTTTAAAAGTTTACTGCCTCCAGTAGGAAGAAGTAGCTCTTTCCAAATAGTATCAGTAAAACTGCCAAAGCTGACCCATTGATCCTACTATAGCCATTTGCCCCAACCTGAACTGATCACCATGACTGATTGACTAGGTGTAGGTCATATGTCTGCTTCTAGAGCCTGTAGAAAGCCCCATCCCACCTAAGGGTCATAGAATGAAATTGGAGCAGAATGGTTCCCCTCAAAATACCAAGCCATCATTACTAGAAGGGGAAAGAATGCCAGCTCATAAAACTTCAAGTGATATTGTCACATTTGATATTAAAAACTCATAGTAGTTAGAGATGGTTTAAAATAGTAACTATCCATTTTGAAAGTGGTGCAAAACTGATTTTTGAAAGGCATTCTTATTTTTATTGTTGATCAAATTTAGTATTTAGGCAGATAAAGTTTGCCAGTGTATATTAAGAAATTGTCATTTACTACTTTTTAATTCCAAGTTTCACAAGAAAGTTGTATAAAGATGACCAAAAGGAAAAAGATGTTCTAAACATTTTTTCAGTTGCTTCTGGGCATTTATATGAACGCTTTCTAAGGTATGTATATTTTTATCTAATATTTTGAAAACACAATACATTTATTTGGCTCAAAGCTCAAAAAGAATAAAGGAATGTACAGTGAAAAAAATCTCCCACTTCTTGTTTCCTTGATACTTAGTTCCTTTCCCACAGGAAACCAAAGTAGTAATTTTATATCTTGCCAAAGTTATATCTATAGACAGAATGGTATATATATTTTTTTCTTTTTTTAACTCAATTTTACCCCTGTAGTAACAAAGTATACTGCTCTGCACCTTGCTCTGTTTTTGTTATTTATTTACAGGTATGAGGTAAATATATAATTTAAATTCAATGAGATTTCATGAGTTTTATTCAATTAGGAATAATATTTTTCTTTAAGGCTAGAAAATACATAATTTGTAACAATAATTGATAATAAAATATGTATAGTAAATTTTCCTTTTCTAGTGAAGAAATACCGTGTTTTATAAAAAGGGAGATGCAAGAAGAAAAGCATATTTACAAGTACAAAAGGATATTTTTAAATAACTTATTCAGAAAGATCATAAAGAATGCCTCAAAATATTTGAATTGTGGAGTTAATATTTTAAAATGGAACTTCAGATACATTTGTATCTTCTCTACTGAGAGGTCCAGGAGAACAAAACTGACCTTGCCAGTGAATTTATCCATATAGACAGGTCATTCACCTTTTCAAGTTTTGCGGGCCTGATACGGTGGTAGCTTGGCTCACAAACTTAATTCTTCCCCTAATTCTGGTCGCAAACCAAATTGGATGAGAACCGAATCAAATTCAACAGTCAGGTTCAATATTGACCATATAGGGAAATTTGATTCAGTTTGCAACCAGAATCGTGGTAAGAATTAAGTTTGTGAACCAAGATATGAAGTATAAATCACACAGTGGTATAGCTGGGATTAAACTCTAGTTGAACTAAACAAGAATTTTTCAGACTAGTTTCTTTGTCAGCTAGAATAAACAAAAATCCATCAATCTAGTCTATACATCAGGATATGTCTCCATCCATATACATTATATATTTGATCAACCACAATATTCAAAGATACTTCAATTTCATTCTTCACAATTTATAGTAGATAACTTATAATTCCTACCTTTAAATATTTAGAAGTCTCTTAAAAAGTAGGATGAATGTTAATTTATATTGGGTTTAATATTCCTTTATACAGAACTATGATGCTTTCTGTTTTACGAAACACCAAAACACCAGTCAAGTTCTGGTTTCTGAAGAACTATCTCTCACCATCATTTAAAGTAAGTATGTTATTCTCTTTATGGAGTGAATGATATTTGAATAATAAACTTCTTATCATTTTTAAGTGCATATGACATTCTCTTTTCAGAATGAGCCTTTTGAAATGTATATTAATAAATTTTAAAACAGTGATAGTATTTTTTAATCTAGTTTAAGAAAAATTCTGTTCAATTTTTATTTAAAGAGGTGTTTAAAGGAAATGTGTAGGAGAATATATCTGTAAATAGAACCAAATCAGAATGATCAGTGTTTTTTTATACAGTATTTTTATTGTATCTTTTGTATGTTTAAATACACAAATGCCTGTTACTGTGTTTTATTACCTATAGTATTCATTCACTACGGTAATAGGCTGTACAGATTTGTAGCCTAGGAGCAATAGGCTATAACATAAAACCTATATATAGGTGATGCCATCTCAATTTCTGTAAGCAACTCTGACAAAATCATCTAAGGATGCATTTCTCAGAACGTATCTGTCATTAAGTGACACATGACTTCACTTCTAAGTCTGCAAAATGATACTGAATCAGGTGTCAGATATTCAGAGCCCACTAATTACCTAGTATTTTTATCCTAGTAATCTCAAACATGAAACCCTGTAGGGAATCTAATTAGTCAGTTACACACCCCCTTTATCTCTCTGACCAATCACCATGTTGACACAATCGTAAACTGTGTGGTATGTGAGAGTTCTAAGAGACTTCTTTCTAGAGTCAGATTCTCTCAAGTCAGACACCAGCAGTAAAAGTATGTGAACATTTGTCTTAGTCAAAATGACTTAATTATATAGTTTTATGCATATTGTATCTTTGTCAGAATTTTCACACTTCTCATTACTAAAGTGAGTTACTCTCCTTGTCATTACTATGCCAAGATATCTGAGATGTTCAACTTAGAAGGGAAAGGCTATTTTAGCTCACGGTTTTGGAAGTTTCAGTCCATGGTGATTTAACCATGTGGCGGCACTGTACATCATGGTGGTAACACATGGCGGAGGAGGCCTGTTTACTTCATGTCAGCCAGGAAGCAAGAGAGGGAAGAGGGGCTATGCTTTCAATATCCCCTTCAAGAGCACACCGCTATGTGACCTAACTGTCTTCTACGAGGCCCCAGTTCCTGTTGGTTCCATCACCTCCCAGTAGCACCACACGCTGGTGACCAAGGTTTTAATACTTGGGCCTTTAGGGGATACTTCAAAACGATAGTGGTATTTTAGACATTTTTCCAGTTGGTTTATAACAGTCTAATACTTTTACCTTTTAAAGTGTTCATTTTGTCATTTTAGGGGTTGAGGATTTAGCTTAGTGGTAGAGAGCCTGCCTAGCAAGTGAAAGGCCCCGAGTTCAATCCCCAGTGCCCAAAAATAAATAAATATATAAAATGTTCATTTTTTTCTATAAAACTTCTCTCATACGGTTTAACTTTGTATGTTTTAGGAGATGATTCCTCACATGGCTAAGGAGTATGGATTCCAGTATGAGCTGGTTCAGTATAAGTGGCCCCATTGGCTTCATCAACAGACTGAAAAACAACGGATTATTTGGGGTTACAAAATTCTTTTCCTTGATGTCCTTTTTCCACTAGCAGTGGACAAAATCATTTTTGTTGATGCTGACCAGGTAATCAATTCTTGTTTTTAGTAGCAATTAAAAATTTTTTATACTTCTGTCTGAACATAAGGATTTAATTTATGTTGCTCCTGTTTATTATCTTTGTTGCTGTTCTGGATAATCATGTCAGTACATATTATGATGTCCCAGCAAAGTTCTCTAGAAACACTGTTGGGATTCCAAGGGGAAAATAGAAGGTATTGCAAGAGGTACCATTGTGTTACTTAGGACATGGCAATTTTCTATCTAAGGTAGCAGTATTTTAAGTTTGGGAATTAAATGCTTCTAATTGTAATAAGAATAGTTACATAAATCCCTATGAATACAGGCTGATTTTTTAAAATTAGTTATTTCTTTTTATTGGAAAAGTTGGCAGTTATATACACCTGTCTTCTCATGTTTCTGCCTTCAGCAGTATTCTTTGATATTTAACCAATAACTAAATTCTCATCACTCTACCACGTAAGGAAAATAATGTCTCAAAATTATCAAAAGAAAATTTAAGGTCCTCAGCTTAATTAAGGTCCTCAGTTTCAAAATATACATGGCTAAATTATGTTTCCCTTTTCCTCCTTGCATTATCATTAATGGGAAAAATATTGGAAAAATATATAGAATTTCCAATAACAGTGGTAGGTAAATGTGTATTACAAATTAAATGCATAAATTAGATTGTATATATTTAGGACAAAGGCATGTTTTCAGATTCTTAGAATTTAGTACTTATACTGTAAAATATTATTTTGATTCTATTTTCCAAGATAATAAATAATGAACCATTATACTTACTAAAAAATAGGCAAATGTAGCTGATAAAGTAAGCATTTTTGAACATATTATCTAATACACTTTTTTCTCCTACACACCTTCAACATACACACTAATAGTTTTCCAGCAGGCTTGAATCAATTAAAAAATAAACACACTAACATTTATGTCATTAAAGCCATTTAGAATAATCTGCAGATGTGTCTTTATAATTCAAATTAATATTTTCAAAAATATAATAAACATTTACCATAAAATGATTTTGGATTATTAATTCACACATTAATAAGAATGTAAGGGCTACGTACTTGTCTAGTATTTAACCTTTTCCAAAATACGTTGCTTAGAAATGATATAAAATACTCTTACTGATAAGAACACTGTTACATATAGACTAAGAACATAAATTTCAAGTTTCTTTTAATCTGTGAGAACAAGAGAAAAATACTTTTAGTAAATTCACACTACATGAAAGCAATGTAAAGAAAATGCAGCCTGTGTATCTCTACAATAAGGTAATAATGGTTTGAAATTCCCATTAAAAATCTTATTTTATAATCTTCATCAGAGACACTGTTTTAATTATTTAGATTGTAAGACATGACCTAAAAGAACTTCGAGATTTTGACCTGGGCGGTGCTCCTTATGGGTATACTCCCTTTTGTGATAGCCGCATTGAAATGGATGGATATCGTTTTTGGAAAACAGGATACTGGGCATCGCATCTTTCAGGAAGGAAATACCATATCAGGTAAGAAAATGTACACGCTCTCCATTTAGTAAGTAAATAAAGTACCAAATTCAGTTTTCTTAGAATTACAGTCTGTGTGGTTGTTTACATTGCTTATTTTTATATACAAATGGCACAATGTATTATGGTCTGTAAGTTTGCATAATTTTAGATAAATTTTAGTAAAAAAAAGAAATTACTTGATTATGATCATTATGTATACAATGTACCAATGCATGTTCTTGGTAAAAATAAAAATAAAAAAAAAAGAAATTACACAATAATGGTAACCAATTACATAGTACTTGTTACGTACCAGTTACTCTTACAAGCCTTTGTGTATATTAACTCATAATATCCTTATGACAGCCTTTATTATTAAATGATACTATTATCATCTCCGAATTACATGTGTGGAAACTGAGGCAGTCAACATTTGGCTTACCATGCTAGTACCTAGTTGAGCCACAGTTTAAATCCAAGTGATATGGCTCAAGTGTATGCTCCTCACTACTGCAGAAGGTTTAAACTTGGTTTGTCAAATAAAATAAAGATAGCATTCAAAGCTATTACCCCTTTGTAGTCTCATGAGTTTCACAACAGTTTGGAAAAAATTCAGGTAACCCTAAAAGACTAGCAGTCCTACCACAATTGTAACAAATGTCAAACTCCATAGAAATAGTATTAGACATTGGGAGCAAATTTATGAAAGAACTAATTATTCCTAGATCCTAGCATATCTACAGTAAAACCCATCACTCTCGACATTCACTGGGGGAAAGTGATGCTATATAAACAATATAAGCTGTCAAGGAGATTACCGGGCTAGAGATATAGCTCAGTGGTAGAGCACTTGCCTAGTATGTATGAGGCCCTGAGTTCAATCCGGTACCACAAAAAAAAAAAAATAAAAAAAATAAAAAAAAATTTTTTTTTTTTTTTTTGCAGTGCCTTATACGTGGTGGATTTCAAGAAATTTAGGAAAATTTCAGCAGGTGACAAGCTCAGGGGCCGGTACCAAGCTCTCAGTCAAGATCCAAACAGTCTTTCAAACCTAGATCAAGTAAGTAAAATATTAATAGATAAAGTTGAAGTCATATGCATGGAATATTTCAACTTCCTGTGTGTAAACTTCAGAATCATTTTCAACTTTTTTCTTAAACTTTTGCCCTTCATGCAGATGTCTCTACTTACACATAATTTTTCAATTCAGACTTAGTATTTTTAAGATCAGTAGTATTGTAACCTCACATTTCCCTTCTCAAACTTCTTCTTTCCTCTCTATGCCTTATCTCATGAGTTACCCTCTTATTCTTAATCTCTTCCATCATCATTAAACATACTTAGTTCTTTCCCATCTTCAGACAGTTTCCCTTCATTCAGTTTCTCCTGGAGACTGCCTTACATTTTTTTTTTTGAACCAAGAACATGTATTGGTACATTCTACATACAATGGTCACATTCATTACATTTATTCTGTACCTATACATGGTGCATCTTGGTTGCCTTACATTTTTCTTCCTCACACATACCCTTTTTCCTCTTATACCATAACCACTTATCAGTCCAATTATTTAAATACAGAAGGACCAAAAATTGCATTTTTTGTTAATTTTATAAGATAATATAACAGGAAATATAAATATGACAGTTTTATCAAATTTATTCAATATAACAATCAACTGAAATGACGCCTGCCCAGGTGACACTCAGGATAGTCAGTATGTAAACATATGCACTGCCTGAATGATGCTCAGGATAAACTGTTAAGTGGTTCAATTCAGTACTGCACATGATAAATGTGATCAGTATATGGACAATGTACCAATACATGTTCTTGGTTAAAAAATTTTTTTAAAAATTCAGTACGGCATCTGTGACATTTTAGATAATTTAAGAAGTACCAAAAGACCCCGTAGCCCATAGTCTTCTCTGATTCTAAGAACTATACATATTTATTCATTTAGCAGATAACTGTTTTATACCCTCCTATGTGCCAGAGCCTCTCCCTAGAGACAACAGAAACAAAAACAAGAACTTCTGAACTCATGATCCTTTTGATTCTAATTGCTACTTCAAAAAAATTAAAAGTAATGAATGTTTTAGAGAAAAAAAAATCAAAAAAGCATGATAGAGAGTTCAGAATGGTGAATAGAGCTTAGAGTTTGCAGCTATAAAAAGGATATTTGAGTGAATTTCAGATGGAGGCATAAAAGTTGACCGTATGGATGTCTAGGCAGATTCTGGGGAGAGGGACTCTGTGGAGCCAAGGTCCCCAGATGAGATTGGCCTTTACATGTTTGAGGAATAGCAAGGATGCAACTGGAATAAAATTAGGTCAGGAGAGAGATAACATGAGGGAAAAGAGGTAATTGAGGGTGCAGATCATATAGAAGGTTTACGCCCTTTGTTTAAAACTCTAGTAAATGGAAACTTACGGGTCTTATGAGTTCAATATTTGTGATTTATTCAAGAGGGCAGTGGTAAAGAACTAATTAAAATCATTGTTGAAAATTAGGAGAACTCTGAATATATGTATGTATACACACACACATGCATGCACATGCAAAATAGGATCTTTTCAGTATTGCCAATTAGTAGAAAACTGACTTAGAGTCCTCAGTAAATTCTAATAATGTGTGAGATTTAGATTATGAACACCACAATTTTCTTGTAATTCTTAGTAATTTTACCAATAGGTTATTTATAAGCAATCCCTAGTTGTAACATACGCAGTGAAAGTCTATTACTAAAGAAAGGATTTGTTTTTGAAGCATTCCAGGAATTGAGAGATGTTCCTAACATTGCATCACCATACATGGGGAATTATTGCTTTATTCAGGTGGTTTGACTTTTGTTCCTACCAGCCCATTGAACAGTTCTTACAAAAGTTATCTTTTTATTAGGTAAAAGCACCTAGTGGGCTCTTTGCGACGTAAATGCTTTCAACTTCTCCTCTCATAGCTTTCTCCCTTGCCTGCAGTAATAGATACCAAATTTTCTTGAATCTTCTCTGACCTCTGTGGCCTCCCTACAGCAGTGGTATTGGTGAACTACTTTTCTTCTACCTTTCAGGTAAATGTTGCTCTTCTCTAAGTCTCTGCCCTTGGCCCACTTCTCATCCTGTATCAACTCTGTTACCAACCTTACATTCATTTACACTTTCAATTTCTATCTTTCTGCTAATAATTCACAAGTTTTATCTCTGAATCTTAGCTCTCTTCTGAATACCAGACTCATATATTAAATCTACTGATAATAACCACATTAATGCCCCAAATGATCTCAAATTTAAAAATGAAAAACTCAAGTTCTATTCATCCTCCACTATCCCCTGCTTCAGCAAATCACTTAACTGCCCTATCACAGGTTGGATACTCAGGAAACAAACTGATGACACTGGAAATTCACTTTCAGAGAGTCAATGAGGACATGCTCTCAGAAGCAACAACCACAAGGGAAGGAGGGAAATAGAATTGGGCTAAGTTTAGAGATTCAGGAAAGAGGACCGACCCCACATACAGCTCTGAAACTGAGATGGCCTTTCAGAGCTGAGATGGCACAAGTTTGATGAAGGAACCCAGGTCTTTGTTCCCTTTCCTCAACTAGTTATTGGATGTAGGCCTCCCCAGGAAAGGGAGTGACTTTGGATGAGGACAGCTGTGCTCCCAGGGCAGCTCCCAGCATAGACTGACAGCTGAAAGTTGTCAAGCAGCAGCCCTCCTAGAAGCAAGGAGTTCTCAAATTTGAATGGAGGTGTGTATACTGCCTCGCTGCAAAACTGTACCGCATGAATGTCCCTCTTTGTATAAGATGTGGGAAAACTTGGAAGATTAGTGGTACAATCTGTATCTTGGGAGCTGAACTATAGTCGACAATTATACATGTCATCTTACTCTACTATTCATTCTTGATTCTCCTAACCTAGTAATATGACCCAGAACCACTATGGTTGGATGACAACAAACAACTCCCCGTAAAGGGTTACTGGGAATAAGAAAGATCACCTCTACTTTGTCTCTTTGGAGCCATATAATTCTTCCAAAGGATAACACAGCACCATATAATGGTCGTTGATCTAGAGTCTATAACGCTGCATCTGGAAGATGGCACCTCATCCGTGCAGAATATTGTCTTTAAGATAGTCCTTCTGCTGTGCCTTCAGTAAACCATGCCATGTGGTGCAGTAGATGACAGGACATGGTCACATGCTCTGCACTGGCAGCTTTACTGTAAGTTAGGTCTTAGAGTCTATGCATTATTATATAGAGCCCTGTGTCAATGGATAACTGAGTAATGATGCTAGCTAGGTTTCTGTGGGCACAGAAAGCAAACCCATACACAACAGAGATGTATGTTTCAGTTCAGAAGAATATATGCTCCTTCCAGAGTAGAAGGGGTGGTTTAGTCAACTTCCTACCAAAAACCTAATTAACCCGAGTTCGATCCCCAGCACCAAAAAAAAAACCTAATTAGTCTTTGCAAAGTGTAAATAGAAAGTATGAATCAGATTCAGTATTTTTCTCTGCTGTTGGCAGCTTCGAGAGCTAGATCAGCCTCAGTAGGTGGAAGCCCTTGCTATTGGTTCTGTCTCTGCCATCATATCCACCTGTTTTCATGTGCCCATTTTGCCATTAGAGTGGCGAATGACTAAGGCCAACAAGCATCAAAAGAGCAATCATCTTCTTTGAAAGAATACAGTATATTTTTGTCCCAGCTCCTTCCCCTCTCTCTCTGCCTCGTCCTTTGATCTCTGCCTTCTGGCTGCCACGAGGCTGGCAACTTTCCTCCACTGTGCCCTTCTATGATGTTTTGGCCTTAGGGCTAGCCAGCCATGACCTGAAACTGTAAGCGAAAATAAACCTTTCCTCCTCTAAGTTGTGTATGCCGTGGTTTTTGCCCAAGCAATGTAAGGTAACTAATACACAAAATTGGTGGACAACTCACTGCTGGAGCTGCCTCAGGACGTGTACCTGTGAGAGCCCTTTGTATTGTTAGCCTCCCCATGGCCTTGCTTGGCCTGCTGATCTACCTCATCAGGGCCAAGTGCACAGGCTGCTTAGAGGACAAGGATTCCCATTCCCACCTGGTGCACACTTCTGGTATCACCTTTGTCATCTCAGTGGGACCTCCATGACCCCATAACTCTTGCATTCTGCATGCACAAAACCAGCATCACATGAATAATGCCAAGAGCTGCAACTAGTGTGAGCAGTAGGCTGGAACCAAGGCTAGAGAGGCTTCTCAGTACCTTCCTAAGGTAGCCTGAGTGAGAGGGTGATTTGTGGCTCTCTCCTCAAAGGCAAGTCTTTCAAAATTTGCACTTTCACACCCTTGAGCCTATGAGTGGAGTCCAGGCCAATTCCTGAGATGCCCTCAAAATATCTTGTTGTCCCAGGGCAAAGTACCTGGCTTCCTTTCTGAGGGACGGGGATGGGGGGAGGGCTGCTGGGGATTAAACTCAGGGCCTGGTGCTTGCTAGGCAAGCACTCTACCATTTGAGCTAAATCCCAACGCCCTCAGCTTCCTTTTTAATGGGTCTAATCTCTTAGCCACCACACTGTCTTTGGCCCTAGTTTTATGTGCACTTCTTTTCTGGCCAAATTGAAAGCTTTTCAGACCTTTCCACTCTACGTTTTGCTCCTGTTTCTCACTGTAAACTTGGCTAAAAGCAGCCAGCAATACCCATGCCACAGACTGAATGTTGCATTGGATTGAAATGTTGTTCACCAGATAAATTAGACTATCACCTTTAAACTCAGCCTCAAACAAAGTCTCAGGACAAGAACAAAATGTAGACGAGTTCTTTGTCATAATGTAATCCATGTGGCCTTTACACCAATTCCTAATAGACTCCGCATTTCCATCTGAAACCTCATCAGCTTAGTTTTTACTCTTTCCATTCCCATTCACCCATCTGCTGCATTCAAACCATAATTTTCATCAAGCTCTGCTTTACAGCAGTCTACACATTTTACAACCCAATTTTCCAAACTTTTCCAAACTCCTCCTTCAAACCACTCCTCAAGGCTTCTGAACCACACGATCCGGTATAGGCATACCAGTGTCCCCACTCTCCTTACCAGTTTCTTTATTAGTCAGCTTGTCATTGATGGGAAAAGTAGCTGACATATACAATTTAATGGAGGAAAGTTTTATTTCGGTTAATGGTTCCAGAGGTTTTAGTCTGCATTCAGCCGGCTCCAAAGTGGAAACATCATGGCAGAAGAGCATGGTAGGGCGAGCTGCTTACCTCAAGACAGCCAGGACACAAAGTGAGCAGGAAGAGCAAAGATACACCCTTCCGTGGCATGGTCCGTGGTCCACTTCCTCCACCTGGGCCCATTCCTAACAGTCCATTGGGCTATGAATTCAAAAAACCCTGCCTCTGAGCACATAGACACTTGGAGGAAATTTTAGATCTAAACTGTTAATTACGTTGTGAAACCAAAGGCAGAAGCAACAAAAGAAAGATACATAAATTGGCAGCATCAAAATTATAAAACTTTTATGTACTGGTGGCATGGTCAAGAAAATAACCCACAGAAAGGGATAACTTATGTACAAATCATATATAAGAGCCTAGAAAACTCTATACCAGAAATACAAATAACCAAAATAAAAAGGTTTTCCATATCTTTTTTCCAGAGAAAATACACAGATTGTCAATAAACACAATGAAAAGAAGTTCAGTTGGTTATTACCACAAATCGAAACTACAGTGGGAGACCACTTCATACGTACACAAAAAAAGGTGGACAGTGACAAGAATAAGCAAGATATGAGGAAATTAGAACCATCACTACATTCTGATTGGAATATACAAGCAGTGTAGAAAATTTGGGAAGTAGTTTGGCATATTCTCCAGAAGTTAACATAGAGTAACCATGCCATCCAACGATTCCACTCCTAAGTATATATGCAAGAAAACTAAAAACGTGTATGTAAACAAAACTTGAACCAAAATGTTTATACCAGCATTATTCATCACCAGGAAATGGAAACAATGCCCACCTGATGAATGGGTAAATGAAATGTTCTATATCCATACACTAGAATATTATTTGGCTAGAAAAAGGATTCAAGCACCATTACATGTTATAACACTCACGAACCTTAAAAACATTGTGCTAAGTGAAAGAAACCACATACAAAAGCCTGATGATGCATGATTTCATTTCGGTATGTTCGGACTAGATAAACCTATGCAGACAGAAAGTAGGTTATTGGTTACGTGAGGTGTGGGGATTGGATATAAGACAAGAATGTGTACAATAATTGGGTAAAAAAGTATACATGAGAACAGATTAGAACTGTGTACCTAATTTTCTGACCTGTTCATGCGGTCAGAAAGAAATCACCTTGCATGATGTGTGTGTGTGTCATCAGCCATGGTGAGTTGTGCAGGTGCAGAGGCAGAGATTTACATTTAACCAGGCAGTGACTTTTCCAAGAAAACTAAGTGAGACAAGAGTAAGATAATTGAGAACATATTGAAGGAAATAACTATGAGAGTAAAGACATCAAGAGTTGAGGGACTCTTTAGAAGTCCTATGAGGTCAAAGAATATTGATATCTGAGTACTCAGTAGAGTGAACTGGAGTGATTAGAGTGGGGCCAGGAAGTTGAAATTTACAGAAGTTTGATCTGAGATACGGGAGTAAGTGGCTGAAATAACTTGAATATAAAAGGAGTTTGTTAACTTTGTGTCTTGTAACCTCACCATAATTACTTACTAATTCCAGGAGTTTTTTCATCAGTTCCTGGGATTTTCTGTATAAACATCCCATTACTTGCAAATAGCAATATTTTTATTCTTTTTTCCAATCTGTATACTTCTTATTTCCTTTTCTTATTTCATTGCATTTGCCAGGACTTTCTGTGTGATGATGCTTAAGAGGAAGCATCCTATTGAGAGAGGAACCCTAAAACTATAAACTGTAGAGCAAACGTAGGACAGCTCATGCAAGTACCCTGCATGCTCTCTTGGATGAGAGGGAGCATGTGCTTTTGTTCTGGAATGTAAATTTAACTGGGAGAAGGGCTTTATAATCCCTTGGGTTATATACAGGTATCTCTGGGAAGATATCTTTAAGTCTCTCCAGAGGTCTCTAATTTCCTCTGCTCGCTCATCAGGCACCCTTGAACCCCTGTGCCATTAGAAGGCCCTAAGCATGCAGAAATGTGAAAATATTCATGGAACGTTGTTTCCAGCAAGAAAGTGAACGATCACCTCACAGTCTGGGAAGTGTGGTGACAAGCATAAATAGTAACAGCAAGCATAGCTAAGGAGTCAATCCTTGTGAGTCAAGCAGATAAGAGGTAGTGAGGCTGTGCACCGGGGAACATGGAGTGTTGGATTCCTGGGCCTCCTTCATCCCCAATTCCAGGGCTGAAACTTGGGAGATGCAGGTAATTCCATTGCTGAGTTCATTCATCACATAAAATGCAAGACTGTTGGGTTGAATTAGGTATTTAAAACTTTTAAAAATAGCGATACCTGAAATTTACATACGCTTTTATGATCTGTTTGCAGTCTGAGTGATATCTTCAGTTTCTCTCTGACCCTAATAGCTGTACCTCTATGTTTAAATTTTTCTATAGGATCTTCCCAATGATATGATTTATCAAGTTCCCATTAAGTCCCTTCCTCAAGACTGGCTGTGGTGTGAGACCTGGTGTGATGTTGAATCCAAACAAAGAGCCAAAACAATCGATCTGGTGAGTGTCTGTGTTTTCATTTGTATATAAGTAGATAGAGAAATGTTCAAACAAATATTTTCTGTTTTACAAACAGAATGGCAAACACATTAGCATTTACTTAAGTCAGCAAGTAGAGGACTGTGTTGTGGGGCCCCTAAGACCAGCCTTGGGTTTGCTGATTGATGAGAAAGATTGACAGAGTACAGAATACACTTGTACTTATGGCTATGGGTTATTACAGTGAAAGGTTACAAAGCAAAGTCAGTAAAGGGAAAAGGCACACGGGGAAAGAGAAAGTTGGATACAAGATCAAAAGTGTCCTTTCTCTATGAAGACACACAGTACACCTAGGAAGCTCGTTAGAAACCCAGTGCCCACAGTTTTTTGGGGGATTGGTCACCATGTAAGCACTTTCAACCTGGCATACACCAGATTCCCAACTCCCAGAAGAAAAGCAGGTTCTTAGCATCAGTTGTGTTTGCAAAAAACAGTTTACGCACAATGAATCACTTTTATCATGAGATGGTGGGACCCACCCTGAAGACTAAGTTTCCAAATGTCAGCCAAGAACAGACTGTAAATTTACAGGCAGGCCTTTCTAAGAATAAGAGTCTTGGGCTCACTATGATAAATCTCCACTACCCAAGATCTTTTGAAAACAAAACCATGAGCTGCCTGAAGATGCTCATGAATCAGTTCTATCATCCTAACATATCTTTGTTTAATTCTCCTACCTGTACTTTGCCCAAATGAAGGCAACCAAGTAATTTTGACTATTTAAATTATCTTATAAGTCAGTTTTTTTATTTTCCTTCCTTATTATTTAGAGATTACTTTTCTTAGCTTTTCTTTTTTTTTGGGGGGAGGTGCACGGTGCTGGAGATCGAACTCAGGGCCTTGCACTTGCTAGGCAAGCGCTCTACCACTTGAGCTAAATCCCCATCCCTAGATTTTCATATTAAGTAGTTTAACTGTGCTCTCCATTCTACTTTTCCTAAACATAAAATATTTCAAACTAACTCATTTTCCAACTGTCTGTAACTTACATTCCATTACTATATTATCTTTAATAGCTGCAAGATCATATAATTCTTTTTCCTGCTCATATTGTTTTAATGTGCTAATTTAAGTATAGACTATTTATAAGATCTTCATGGAAGAATAAACTATTAAATGTTAGAATTCATACAATTTTGAACAGAATAAAGCAGGACCATAAAACATAGGATCACTTACCCAGTTATGTGTATATACATGTATTTTGTAAAAGTGACATGCCAACATGTTAGAATGCAGTTATAGATGATAGAATGTAGCAGATGCAAATACAATGACATTGTTAAGAAGGAAGCAGAGAGTTTTATAGAGAGAGATCAAGAACATGACTGAACATAACTATTGAAATGTTAAGGTTATGCTCCAGTAGATAAGGTTGTGATTCATGGTAGTACTGCAGATATCTTAGGATCTTTATCTAGCACTTGAGTTAACACGAGCTGCTCTAACAAATCTCAGAATCTCTGTGGCTTCACTTCATCCACGTAGCCAATCTAAGTGAGTATCCCTGTTGGTGAGGAGCTTCCCTGTGCATCACAATTCAGGGCCCACTTTTGCCTTGACTTCTTTATCCCTCCCTTCCTATCACCAGTTGCTAGTGTGAACGGAGATGTGCTGTGAGGTGTAAAATACACATTGGATTTTTGAAAGCTCATCGCAATAAAAAGTACATAAATATATCCCATTACTAATTTGTGTATTGATTACATGTCAATGGGGTATGAAAACTTACTTCACCTAGTTCTTTTATGTTCTTACAAATTGCTACTAGAATGTTTTAAATTATATAAGCGGTTTAATTATATCTGTCTTGAATAATGCTAATCTGGAGGAAAGAGGGAATTAGGAGTGTGGAGAATGCATCTCGAATCTTAAAACCTGACCTTTTGCTGGGGGTTGGTCATGTTTTTGTACCTACATGTAAAAAGAACTGAGAAATTTCATTCTTGGATGGACAGCTACCTCCAAGAAACAGTGCTGTACAGAAAGGGGGTGCATAACGTTTGGTCTTCTGCCAAACCATCCCTCCTCAGAAACAACTCAAAAATAAAGAAGCATGTTATTCTTGGCCAGCCTCTTTGGAGAAAAGGTAAGGGACTGCAGAAAAATCCCAAGGAAATGGCCTGAAAGGTAGAAAAAGAGTAGGATTACTGGTATTGAAGATAGGAGTGAAAGTCTTTATGAATGTCATGCTGGTATCTCCACTCTCCATTTCAGTGACGCCTTCTCAGCCTTGTCCTTTGGGACTGGATAATCCTGTTGCCAGTGCTATTCTAGTCCTTGTGGGAGAGCCCTATCACGACCACTAGATGGCAGTATCACCCCACTAACGCTCCATCATGACACCTGAAGTCTCCAGCCTGCCAAGAGCTCCCTTGAGGGGCATGCTACCAGACAGATTGTAGTAACACACACACACATTGCAATACAAAAAAGAAAACATGTGTTTTGTTTTAATAGGTTGTGGCACAACTAAAAACAGAAGATAGTTTTCATAATCTTTATAGAAAATATCTGTGAAGAAAATCCTGTTTTTCAACTACTTTACAAATATATCCCTGTAGCGAGGGAAGATCCACAGTGGATTTCACTGGACATATATGGTGAATTAGGCTCATGGCTCATTACTACCATGACAAAAGCAAACTGAGAAAATGTTACATAGATAGGAGCTTCAGGACGCTTTCTGTATTAATACTTTGTAAATAGCAGACAGGCTGCCTTGATACCGTGATGAAGCTGGGCACCGTAGTGCAGGTCTGTAATCCCAGCTACCTGGGAGGCTGACACAGAAAGACGGCAAGTTCAAGGCCAACCCAGGCAACTTAGACTCTGCTAAAAATATAAAAGTAAATTTTAAAAAGAGCCAGGGATGTAGCTCAGCTGCAGGAGTGCTTACCCGGGAAGCTTGTGTGAAGGTGGGGGCAGGGATGTTTAGTGCAGTTTATGTTCCTCCCATTGTGTTTTCTGTCTCAGTAAACAGCAGCCACATTTTTACATTGCTCAAGCCAAAGGTACCAAGGTCATCTTTGATACCGCTTTCCTGACAGCTCACATCCAGCACCTCGGCAAATCCTGTCAGCCTTCAGGCATATCTAGCACTGGCGCCTTATCCAACTTGTTCTGTAATGTTTGCCTTTTAGCGCTTATTTAATTTCACTTGGTCTCACTATAAGAAACTTTATAGTGAGACCAAGTAGTTTAAGATGACTGAATATTGCTGATTAAGATTAATTTCTTTTTCAGAGGGAAAAAACCAAGATGTGCCCTTGCCCCCGCCAAAGTAATATGTGCAGGTTTTACTGTTAATATGTGTGGAGTTGGAACTATAAGAACTGACCTTTCACTTCCTGTGTTCTTTCAGTGTGCCTTTTATAGGCACAGTAGTCTGCCAGGCTCTTTCGTAGAATGGAAATAGAATTAAATCTTTTTTGTCAAAGCATTATGCAAGCATTGTTTGGCATACTTTTTATAAACAACCAAACTGCCTTTCAATAACTTTATAATTTTTGATTGAGGTATTGGCATTAAGCAATTATTTATACAAGTTATGATTTGTCATTTCACTTGGTTTTTTTATTATTAAACTTCTTGAACTTGAAGAACTTAGTAGGGTTCTGCTTTTCATAAAACGGGTTTTTTTGCCCTGGGAATACAGCACAATCTTTAAATATTTCCTTTACATTTGCTGGAGCATGATTTTTCACTAACAAAATTTATTTAATGTTTTAGTGCAATAATCCCCAAACCAAAGAACCCAAACTAAAAGCTGCTGCCAGGATTATCCCAGAATGGGTGGAATATGATACAGAGATCCGACAATTTTTAGATCATCTTGAAAACAAGAAGAAAAGTGCAAGTAAGTCATTTCCCTTGCAGTGATGGTCTGAACCATGTGTTGCATTAATGAGATAAGAATACCTTAGACTCATTTTTTAGTGAAGTTATCAAATGATTGTCAGAATTTCTATAAGTCTGTGGTCTTCACACTGTGCTATACTCCCACCCCTTTTTTATTTTGAGACAGGATCTTGAATTGCCTGAATTGCCCAGGCTGGGCTGAACCTTGTAATCCCCCTACCTCAGCCTCCCAGAGTGCTGGAATTACAGGCCTGTGTCATCACACCCAGTTTATGTCTTTGCATTTATTTGTATTCTCTTCTTTCAGCCATTTTTTTTTTTTGCAGTTTTCACTGCACAAGTGTTTTGCCTGCTTAAGTAAGTTTATTACCGATTTTTTTTATTCTGTAGTAAATGGAATTGTTTTCTCAATTCTCCTATGTGTTTTTTGTATTTTCATAATTTATATATTTTTCTTTCCGTCTGTGTTGGGAAAATTTTTTTTATCTTTAACTCCTGTATTAAATTTTTAAAGAACGGTTGACACTTATTAATTTCCAACAGATCTTTTTCACTGGCTTCCTTTTGATTTCAGTTGTATTCTTGTTTAATGAATTCATTGACCTTTGAAATACCTCTCTTTGGTTTTTCCAGACAGGGTCTTGCTATGTAGTTCAGGCTGGCCTTGAACTCATTATGTAGCCCAGGCTGACCTAGAACTCGCAGCATACCTCCTGCTTCAGCCTCCCAAGTGCTGGGATTATAGGCATGTACTACCACACCCAGCTGACTTTTCAAATACCTCTTGAAAATACTAATTAGAATTATTAAGTATTTCTTGGTTCTCTTGGTTACCTTGTTTCCTCAGTGTGAGCTGTTCATCTTGGTTCTTTCTGCTTTTGTCACCAAATACCTGGAGGTTCTTGGCTGATTGTATATATTTAAGAATGAAAGATTTATATATTTAAGAATGAAAGATTAAATTAACCAAAATAGATAACTAGTATGGGCTTCCTCTGTTATAATGTAAATATGTCTGTTTCTCTAGTAGGCTTCTTCCCTTAGTAGAGGATTAATTGGTAGCTCTAAGTCTGAGAAATAGCGTATAGCTAGTAGGCTTCTCAGGTGTACAGGCAAGAAGCAGATTAAATCCCATCCCACACACGACCCCAGAGCCCCAAATGAGGGTACTGTATGAGCACTGACACCCATGTAAAAATCTGCCTCCATCTCTCTCTTGTCCTTCCCTTTCCCCTCCCCACTTTTCCTTTCTCTCTCTTCCTTTCCTTCTCCCTGTCCTTCCCCTCTGTCCCCATTTTCTTTCAAGAAAGGCCTCTACCTTCTATCTTAGAATAAATACCAGAATGTTTCTCTGTGTGATGTGGAAGAATGAGAATGAGGAGCCAACAGGCACAGATTTCCCACCTACACTGCTTCAGTTCAGTGCTTCCCTGCCTGCCTGCCTGCCTGATACCACGGTGTCCTCTGCAGCAGGCTCTCCAGGCTCCTGCCCCGGCAAAGCCAGCACCTCATCTCAGCTGTGTACTCTGGGATGACATTATCATCTCTAGAAATTCATTAATAATTCTGCCCTAACAGTGTCTTATAACCACTTCCCTCATCTTATGATTTTTATTCCCTTTTATGTTTATTATCTTTCCACTGAAATTTAGTGAAGAAAGAAACATCATCTGCCATCTTGGAGAAGCAGAATGCATTTAAATTGTATTTTAATTTCTGCCTGAAAATTTCATTTTGAGTTTTCAAGACTCTTAAACCAGTTGGCGTGGGACAGTTTAAGGTTGTACAGGAGGGGATCACATTTTGGTGCTTCAGAGTCTTCAGTTGCAGGGTCCTTATGTCTTTGTCTGAATGCTCTGCCTCCTCACCTTAGAAGAGGACTCTATGTCTTCTGTTCTTTGTGTTTCCATTATAGCAACAGGACACTTTGTCTATGTTGAATTAGCTACTAGATCTATCAGTATTATTTTAGGCCTCCACCTGTAATTATTTATTTTAAACTAAATCAGTTTTTAAATCCTAGCCTATATTTGTATTATTTTTTAATCTTTCTGATTTTAGTTATTTCATAAAATGATATTTGTGGGCAGTCTGAATCTAGAGATAACAAAGGTAAGTAAAATATAGTCCTAGTCTCATAGACTTATAGGAACTTACATTGTAGGTGGATAAAATGACAAATAATTGTGACACAGTATAATGGACAATAATAACATGTACAGAGAGCTGTGTATAATGAAGCATGTAGGTACTGAACTACCCAACAAAAGGTCAACACCTGTTGACCATACCTTGGTGACATTTAAGCTGACTTTATATTTAATATTTCAAGAAGTAAGTAAATTTTCTTTCCCTACAGTTTTGGCACATGATGAGCTCTAGTGCTGAGTTGAGGAAGATGACAGTATGACAACACATCTGTCACCTGCTGGGAAAGTGTGGAACTACTGCTGAGACTAAGGAAGTTTCATTCATCAGTGACATTCTTCAATTTAAACAATCTGAATTATTTAAAATATTTAATGTATTTAATGTATGGAACAAATCTAAGTTATATAAGAAATGACTGCTGAGTATTTAAAACTAGATTTGTTTTCTCAGATTGCTCTGAACACTGGGTTTTCACCAGTTAGAAGTCTGATGTTGTGCCAGATAACCCAGCAGAAGGTATCTGACTAGCTAGTCTTCATGAGGGTTTATCAAACCAGCTACGTTCTTTTGTACTCCAGATATATGTGTATCCATTATTTCCTTATTCACAACATGCATTCAAATTAAAAGAAACCTATTTTGGTTTTTTTTTTCTTCTAAGAAAGAAAAAAGACTTATGGTTATCTCTGAATACTAAAAACAAGTCCATTTATTATCATAGCTATTCTTTAAAATGGAAGTAATGTTGTACTTCCATTGTAATGTATAATCATTTATCATAAACCATATGAGATTTTAATCCTAGTCTGTATTTATATTATTTTTTAGTGTTTCTAATTTTATTTCATAAAATTATATTTATGGGCAAATATACTTGTTCTTTTTAAAAAGACTTGTATAGAAACTAAATTAAGGACATGAAGAGTTTTTTCCTATTTTGTTTTCATAATTTAGTAATAGTAAATGCCTGAAACATCCAAATACTGTAGAATCACAGGATCTTGGGACTAGAAGAAACTTCAGGGTCATTTGGATCCCTTCATCTGAAGAGTCTGAACCAAGCTTAGGAAATCATGATTGTTTAAAAAAAAAAGCTCTCCAGAGGATTCTTTCCAATGAGTAAAGTTTGAGAAGCATCTCATAGGGTTTAGTGGTTGGCAGTGTGCCAGCTGCCTTACAGGGCTGTGTCACACAGAGCCTCGAGTCATCCTGGAAACCCATGGGGCAACAGGTGCTCTCTACCTGTAGAGAGGCTGGTCTGTCTTGGGATAGCTCTGTGCAGAGCTCCATAGTGAGCTGGGAGCTGTCACTGCTCAGAGTCCTTGAGCTCTTTAGAGCTAGGCTAATCCCTCTGTATTCAACAGCACAGCCCATGGAGTATTTGAAAATTACCTATTAGTCATCTTTCCATCACTGTCACAAGATAAAGGGAACAAAGCTTTATTTTGGCTCCACGTTGCTTTGGGCCTTGTTATGACTTGTGTCTAGATGTCCCCCCAAAAACCCTCATGCATTCATAGGTGGGGCTTTTTGGAGCCGGCTGGATCTAGGGCAATAATGGTGAACCTTTTAGAGACCAAATCCCCAAACTGCAACCCAAAGCCCACTTATTTATCACAAAGTGCCAGCACTGCAATTAAACCTGAATACTGAGGTTTTACTTAACATCTTTGATCTTAAAAGGAAAACACGGGGCTGGGGATTTAGCTCAGTGATTAGAGTGCTTGCCTTGCAAGCATAAGGGCCTGAGTTCGATCCCCGGCACCACAAAAAAAAAAAAAAAAAAAAGGAAAACACACTAACAGAGCTTTCAGTGATCAAACAGCTTTTTATTGAATGGTAAATTTTGCATTTGGCATGCTTTTTGCACAATTAATGTGATCTTTGCTGTTGTATGTATGCTAATAATTTGTCAAACCTTGGCTCATATTTTGTTAGAGAGCAGCACATACAGCACTGAGGTTATCTATTAGTCTGTTTCCTGTTATATCTGATAAAATTCAAAGCTAAAATCACCTGTTCACAAGCATAAGATGATCCAAAGAAAAGCAATCCCAAGTGCTTTCATTGACTTAAATTGGCAGAATATTCCACACTTTAAAAAGGATTCATTTTCAAAACTACCAACTGTGTTGTCCTTTATCATCCCTTCACACTCTATATTCTCTGTCTTCTGAAGTGCTGCGCATAGGTCATAGAATTTATTTTTCAAAATAGAGCTTTCTTGAAATTCTAATAATTCCATTTCCAGATTTCCAAAACCTGACCAGTGTGAGCAGCAAAGATCAAATTCTTCAAATTTGACTTTATCTGGAGAAGAAAACACAGGATTGTATACCATTTTACAGAACTGTAAAAATCTGCCACTAAAATTCTGCTTTGCAGCTGCTGCAATTCTAGAAAATTCCTTGTAGATTTCCTGATGGCTGGTAAGATTGTCTGCAAATGTAGAATTTTCTAAATGGGTTTTCAGATTTGGAAAACATTTCAGCTGCCCACTTTGAAGGTCTGGGGTGACTTGGTTCAAGTGCCTGCAGAGGGCACTACATGCCCGCTTCAGCACACATGCCATGAGTTCGTCACCTCTGATCTAGGGTGTGCAATAGTGGGATTAAGGGCATGTGGTACTAAATTAGTCCACTGATTGGTTTAGCATAATTCTGAGTGTGTATACTGGGAAGCCCCACCTGGGTGTGGGTAGCACCACCCAGAAGGCTTGTAGCCTGGGTAGGATAAAGGGAAAGGGAGGTGCTGCTTGCTGCTTTGCTGCCTCCTGCCTGCCCTGTTTCTCCTCTGTGATGCCCCTCTGCCGTGATGCCCTGCCTGGGAGCCACAGTAATGGGCTGAAACCTCTACAGACTGAGCCAAAATAAAGCTTTCCTCCCTCCCCTCCCTTAACTTGTGAGGGTTGGGTATTTTATCCCAGCAACGAGCAAGGTGACTAAGGCACTGTATGTCATGGCAGGCATTTTTGAGAAAGGAGCACTATACATGGCTTCTGGGAAGCATAGAAGGAGAAAGGGGTTAGGGTCCTGCCCCCTTCAAGGGCTTGCCCCCGTCAGCTAACTTCCTCCCACAGGCCCCACTTCCTAAGGGTTCGTGTAGAGCCACAGGTTCGCAGTCAAGCCTTTCCGCATATGGATCTTTGGGGAACATTCGAGATCTAGACCCCAACATTTACCCTTTCCCCAACATCTCCATTTATTCCTAATAAGAACACTTAACCTTTCCTCCCCAGTGCCTGTCCCTTTGTTACTCACCCATGGTGAACCTAGATGCTCCAAGTGGAGCATCCAATTACTCTGGCAAAACTAGATATTTCCTGTGGGTTCAGAGGATAAGATGGGTGCTCTCAGCGGCTGGAGCCAGAAGTTGGCCTAGGGTGGCCAATACTTTGTTGCTCTCCAGCTCATTCTTCTTCGGAATTGGGTACAGCCAGCTCCCCAGAAGGCTGCCATGGCTCCTGAGACAGACCCCACTATGAGGTGGTACTTTGCTGTCTTGTATTGTCAGCCTCGTTTTCACTTTTCTCAGAATCTCTTGGCAAGAAGGATCAACTGGGCAGAGACACTTGATTACCCCCTTCCCTCACCCCGATTACTAATGACTACTATCTCCAAAATTCTAGTTTCCATATTTTTAGAGTATAAGCTAGAATTGCAGAGAAGTGTAAACACACTCTTGTTGGTTCTCCTCCTTGCTTGTATCTTGTACATCTCATTTCCAAGTGAGCGATAACTTTGAGGTGTGATCAAAATATACAAGAATGTTTAAATTCTTAAAAATGTGTTACAATAAAAGACACATTGCCATTTACCCTCTGCAAAATACTCCCTTCGCTTTGAAGACACATGGCTCTTACTACTTTCTGAAGCAGTTCTGGAAGTGTCAAAATGACCACAAAAGGTAAATGTTTTGAATAGATTCAGGACATTGAGGCACCTAGGACAGCATACCTAAAGATACAATAAAATGATGAGATAAGTGTGTTCAAAGTGGGGGAAGGGTATTTTGTGGGGAATAAATGCAATGTGTCTTTTACTATAGTTTTAAAAAACTAAAACATTCACTATATTTTTTATCATACCTCATATTGAAAAATATGGCTTTATAAATAAGGTACATATTTCTTTACAGGGACATTATTTGATGAAATTATTTATTTTAAAATTGTTATGTCGAGTTTTTAGTGCATACAACTGCTATACAATTCAAAACTTTGCCCTCCTTGGGGATACTTAATTGAACTGTAGGTCTAGCTTGAGTACATAGTAACTCTCAGAGAGAGAGCTATCCAGTTCTGTAGACTGGAGGATGATGGGCCAACGCAGCCCGAGGCTGTTCGCAGGATCCTGAAATGGGAGTTAGGGCAAGGGCCCTATATCAAGTTTTCACAAAAAATTGAATTCTGGAAAAACAAACTATTTTTTACCCGAGAAGTGAGCTCTTTTTTTCCCCCTCACTAGAGAAAAGTGTGAGAACAGGCAGCTTATCTATGCTAAGAATTTGGGAAGTTTGAGCTTTAACTGTAGTAACACATGGAGTTTAGGCACACAGTAGACCCAGAATATCAGCTAAACACAACCTAAAGTCTTCATTGCACTGGGAGGCTTGGATTCAGAAGGTTTTATTTTGGAAGTGTTCATTGTTTAGCTTCAGTTACCCTCAAGTTCCTACAGGGATAGGATTATTTCCAAAAGGCATCAAGGGCATGTCACCTGGAATAAAAATCAGACTTCATTAATATTGAAAATACAGTTTGACACAGGACTTGGAGCCAGCTCTGAGAAGGGGTGCTTCTCTGTACCAGGCCCTGACCCCACTGTTTCAGGGACAAGCAGCCAGAAATGGCCACTACCCAGCAGAGGTTTGAGGAACCCAGCAGAAGTGTCAGAGGTAAGAAGTCCATAGCAAGGCCGAACATGTCCACTTATTCAAGGATGGCTAATTTTCTTCTCTGAAATATAGCAGCAAAGAAGTTCATGGAGCTTAGCTTCCCACCAATGAACAAGTGAGACTATTCGTCAAAGGACTGACGTGTCAGATCCACGTTCCCAGTGTTTAGGTCAGAGGTGCTGATGGATCCACACTCAAGAGCAGAAAGTGTAAGTCATTCCCAGCCACTGTCTTGGCCACTCGTTACTTAACAGACTGAGAAGGGCTCCACTGACTTCCAAGAAACCAGTCGGTTGGGTACTTTAAATTCTCACCTTTGGCAACAAAGTGAGGCCTCAGAGGAGTAAAGGTCCAGGGCTTTGAAGGCCAAAGTTGAAATTACAGGCAACTTTGTAACTCAGCTGTGTTTGGTCAGTGTACAAGTTCATCCCTCGATTACTCTTTTTTGGGGGGTTGAGGGGTGCAGGGGATCAAACTCAGGGCCTTGTGCTTGCTAGGCAAGCACTCTACCACTGAGCTAAATCCCAGCCTTCAATCACTCTTTCACGAAGGCTGTAGAGTTATGGCAGGGAGACAGCTATTCCCCATTTTGCATCTTATTAACCCCATATATCAAATGTAAACTTCCATTTTCTGTGAAATTCTAGAGTGAAGCCTCTTGAGAGAACTTTGTATTAACACCCTTGTTGTAAAGATTTAAGATTTGGAAAATAATCTTGTCTTCTGTGATTCTTATTTGAATTTAAATTTACTTTAGTCATGTGGATCTGCCCAACACTATATGGCTAGTGTGCTGCCTGATGTCATTGTCCTTTACAAATTGAAGGAAGAAGAATTACTCAAATTTTAAAAGAATGACTGAAAATCAAAACATTATTTGAATGATGAAGGTTCCAATCAACATTATACTACATTTAATTTAAAATGGGGGGCCATTACTAGCCTTGTTGGGTAGGATGATCTGTGAAGTAAATACAGCTAACCATATGGAAGAGTAGACCGGAGTGCCAGGTTCAAACTACTTCCACATACAAGGTCTTTAAACCTCTGCTGGCCTTCACTGGTGTGTGTTTCTCTGAGGTCTGCTTTCCACCAGAAAACCTGCTGAAAAGTTTCATCTAAACAAGATCTGTAATATGGTAGGTCATCTGACCTGAACAAATTCAACACATATTACAGCAATTCAAAAAGTATTTCAAACTCAGCAAACAGTGTGTACTACTACTGTGCTGTATTAGTCACCTTCCCATCTCTGGGACAAATATCTAACATTTTAGATCTAAACTGTAACACATGCCGAGCTGTCCTTTTGAAGTTACAGTTAAATGACAAACAATAATAACCGGTTGGTATGATGTGGAAAGCAAATGGCAGGAAAGGTCTAAAGTAGAGGTATTTAGGGGAAACCTGAAGCAAGGAGTTTGCGTTAGTCAGCCGAGAAAGAATAGCACGGAGAGTTTTGTTCCTTTGAGGACTGAAAGGCAGCATTATGAGGTTGCAGTTGGGCATACAAGGCAATGCGAGGGAGTTTAGAAACCATAAGAGCTTTGGTGATTTGATCCTGATGTGCCATTATTACAAATCTAAAATTGCTCAGTGAATATTTGTATGTACAGTGGTGCCTCAGTTTATGAACTTAATTTGTTTTATGATTTGGGGGAAGATGGATGTGCTTGTGTGTGGAAGATGGCTGTGGTCATGTTTGTTACCCAGTGAGGAGTTTGTGAATGGAAGCAAAATTTTGCCGCTTTCATTTGTGAACCGAATTGTCTGCAAACAGACGCGTTCATGAACCAAGGTGCTTCTGTATTTACATAAAATTTTTTGGCAGGACTGAGGATTGAACTCAGGACTGACCTTTGCACTGAGCTACATCCCCAGCCTTTTTTAAAATTTCTTAATTTGACGCAGCATCTCACTAAATTGCTAAGTTGCCCAGAATAGGCTCCAACTTGCGATCCTCCTACCTCCACCTCCCGGGTTACTAGGATTACAGGAGTGAGCCACCACGCTCGGCTAAAGCTCTAGCTCTGCTAGCGCTGCTTTTTTGTTTGCACGATGTCCAAAACAGATGGCCTCCGGTCTGAAGCCCTGCACTGCAGGCAGTCTCCCTACCCAGCGCCTGTCGTAGCAGCACCGTAGGGCGTCCCATGGAGTCAGCAAAGCTGCGAGTTGGAGTGTGCATGGAGGATTAGTAAGGTGCCGTGACAAAGGCACAGAAACAAAATGTTTCAGCAGGTGGCGTATACCATAGGAAGAGAAGGAACACTAATGATATCCTAGGAAAACTTGACACACTGTACTCTCAGCTGTCTGCTGCTTATCTCTGAAGTGTCCTTTACACAGGAGAGAAAAATAGCATCCATTTAGGGAAACTAACCCAAGAGAGGAAAAGCCTTTTAACTACAAATGGCACAGTGAGCTCATGGAAGTATCTTAAAACAACCGAAGCCAGTGTGGTGGTACATGCCTATAATCCCAGGTACTCAGGAGGCTGTAACAGGAGAATCTCAAGTCCGAGCCCAGACTCATTAACTTATTTGTGTCAAGAGGCTGGGGGTGTAGCTGAGTAGTAGAACCCTTGGAAGACCCTGGGTACAATCTTTGCTACTGGGAAGGGGGAGAAAAAGTGAAATTGGGCCATGCAGGGTGGTGCATGCTGGTAATCCCAGCACTTGGGAGGCTGAGGCAGGTGGATTGCTAGGAGTTCAAGGCCAGCCTGGGCCCCATAGTGAGTTCAATGCCAGCCTGGACTGCGTAGCAAGCCCGTCTCAAAAAAACAAAATTTAAAAAAAAAAAGTGAAATCTCTCATGTTTAACAATAGTGTTCCATTCTGTATTTCTTCAGCAATGCCCTGGGTGCTGCCATTAGGCTTAAAATGGGGCTACTCATTGCCTAGGAGGATCTCAGTCAGAATGCTGCTGATCCCAGGAGACCAAGCCTTGCCTGTACTGACCGAAAAAAAGGACCTGAGTGAAGGTCAGCAGCATGTTCAGAAGAAACTGCAACCTGACCTGTCTCCTGTCTGCTTCGCTAGGAACACAATCCTGGTGTAGGCAGTGAATGTGCATATTATGATCATGTTGATCATGCATCCATTCCCAACAAAAGATTCACTCAGCAGAAAAAGGTCTGTAGAGTGCTGGGTTTCTGGGGTGTGAATTTAAGATCAACGCGACTGGACTTCTCTTCTAAGGGTCATGAAGCACTGATCTGGGCCTGGGCACGGAGGGGAGGGGCTAGAGCAGCTCTGGGGAGAGCATGAGGCCTCCCCTGCTCCCCCGCCCCGCCCTGGTGGTCAGCAGGCCTCACCCCCGTCTCACCTGCTGGAACAGTTCTGTCTACAGGTAAGTCTTCCAGTCCCTTGAACCTTAGAACATGCAGAGTACACACCTAAGAAAGCTGCTTCTACTGCTAGAAATTTGAGATTGGCTGTAGTCTCTCCTTTGGGACAACAGAAATGAACAAATAAGGTCAAAGGGAAGGTCTTCACACAGAGCCCATCTGAGTTCCACTTTAATATTTAAATGGAAGAACTGCCCTGCCTTTAATACCTGCTGTGCAAGGGTTTGGAGGACTAGATGTTAGCCACTCCTGGCTGTGGGGTTCTCATCATCCCTGTGAACCTGCATGAAAGGAGAGCACTTTTGTTACCTCAGTCACTGATTCTGTGTGAAGCAAAGTTAGAAACAGACATCTAAATGGATGTAGGAGTTTTCATACGTAAAGACTAAACGTGAATCAAAATACTGATATGACCATAAATATTTTTATTAAATGTGAAAATACACGGGCATAAAAAATAGTACCCATATTTGTAGACATATCTGAGACCCATTTCAAATTTTAGGTTCCTTTATTAAAACGCTAAATTGAGATGAATTAAGTTAGTCTTTTCTTATTCAAAACAAACCTCGGGGTAAGAGTAATAATTTAACTTCTCAAACATCTTCAATTTTCACCTCCCCTATGCTCTGCTTTCCTATGCAGGTAAATGTTTCATCCATAGATGAGTGTACATGAAGCCACGCAGTGGCTAATTTTATGCTTAAATCATCCAACAAGAGATCATCTGAAAAAATTATTCCCACAACATCATTTAAAATTACAGAATACACTCTGACATTAACAGAAAAGGAATGATCTGAGCTACAGTAAGGATATTAGTTGTTGACAAATTAGCATTTGCCTTCTTCCTTTCTTTATAAACATAGAAAAGTCAACTACTTTCATTTCTCCAGGTTATCCTGATGTGTACTCATGGGGACGTTCTGCAAGGCCCAGCACCAGTGCCGTGTCTGCCAGGCCGTCGGCTCTCACGGAGGCTGACCAAGGAGCCATTGTAACTTCCACCTCTTTCTTATGCACTTTATGGTAAACATCAAGTACAACTTCATGCCTTTAAACCTGAAATTTTTCACTATCTACCAGCTATATAAAACTGCCAATTTTAAATTGTGATCCTATTGGCCTTTTTAAAACACGGCTATCAGTAATTTTTTTTTAAATCATGAGTAGTTTTTAGATTCTATCATCAGAATTCGAACAACTTGTTTTCATACTGATATTTAGACATATAACACTCACTAAAGAGACATTTTAAAATTAATATTACTTCCAATTCATATTTAAATGTTGAAGTTGTTTTCAGGTTTTCATCTATTTATTCATGGTAAGAAAGCATAAGCTTTCAGAACTGAGGAGTGAATTCAGTGCTGGCTCCCTTTTTAGGACCTTTTTTGTAAGGCTTAAAGCTGCTGTGTTCAATACTTCCTGCTGTGGAAAGCGCCCAGCACACTGCACCCCAGAAGCTCCCTCCAGAAGGCAGGGGTTAGGGGCGGGGTACCTCTCCTGATCTCGTTTTTTCTCAGAAGAGCCACAGAGGTTCTCTGGCAGTCCCCAAAAATGGACTGGAATGTGAAAGGCAGCCTCGAACAAAAAAAGGGAAAATGCTTGCTCAGTAATGTTTTTTACATTGCATTTCTCAGGCAGGTGAGAGGAATGACTGTTCCATCCCTTCACACATTCGGGACTTTTCTCAGACCCTGTTTAAGGAAAGCACAGAGTGACAACCTTTCCATTTGGGTAGACACTTTTAATGACTAAAGGTCTAATTACTTCCTTCATTAATCCAAACAACAGAGTTCAGAAAATTTGTTTCCCTCTGTGGTGTTGGCATTTGGCACCAAAGCTGCTTTCTCTTCACTGAAAACAGCCTTGTAACTCTGTACACGTTTC